>DF244526.1:16463-40202 GCA_000507305.1 Breviolum minutum Mf 1.05b.01 | reverse complement strand
GACAAGTAGCAGTTCAAAATTTGGTCTTCTAAAATGGTCTGCTAGACATGTTAAAATGGTCTGCTAAAATGGTCTGCTAGAGACTTCCATTGTGACATATGCATGTAGACTATATAAGCACCCCTTTTAAGTTCTAGTGTCGATATTCACTCTTTTGATCTCGTGTTGGGCATATGTCGAACCTGCCTGTAGAAGAAAAGCCTGCAGAAGGCTCCAAAATTGCATCTTTGGCAGCCATGGCCAAAGGCTTCTTGCCCAAGATTTCACTGGATGACTTTCCAGTAGAGCCTGAGAAGGCTTGTGAAAAGTTGCTTCTTTTTTCGCCTTGCTGGTTGAAGCGATTTGGAAAGATCAGCAAGCCTGAAGCCAGACAAGCTTTCAGCATTGCTGCACCAAAGCTGGGGACAGCTGAAAGGGATAGCATTATCAACAATTTGAGTTCCTATCGGAAATTTTTGATGAAAAAAAGAGCCAACCTCAAGTCTGGGGAAAGAACAGATGTGCATGTGCTTGCTGTTTTGAAGCAGCTGGAAAGCATGGAGCTAGGTGCCCCCAGCAAGAGGTTGCGCATCAAAACTCCTGAGAAGGAGGTGCCCAGAAATGAGGGAAAATCTTCCAGCACTGAGGTCCTTGAGCCTGAGAAGGCTGACAAGCTGGGAAGGCTTTTTTTTCCAGAGATTGCAGGTAGTAGAGCTTGAGAAGGCTACTGTAGTATTTACTGCCCATTTTTTTTCCAGAGATTGCAGGTAGTAAAGCCTGAGAAGGCTACTGTAGTATTTATTGCCCATTTTTTTCCAGAGATTGCAGGTAGTAAAGCCTGAGAACTGCAGTATTTTACTGCCCATTTTTTTCCAGAGATTGCAGGTACTAAAGCCTGAGAAGGCTACTGCACTATTTACTGGCCATTTTTTTCCAGAGATTGCAGGTAGTAAAGCCTGAGAAGGCTACTGCGCCTGACCAGCTGTAAAACACAGCTGTGACTCTGATAAAGAGGAAAAAAAAACAGGCAAATTGGATCATTGGATGGAAGAGATTAATTCCCTTAAGGTTTTTTTTAGGCTGGAAAGGATGGAAACAACAGAGCCCCACTCACTCTAAAAAAATCCAAGGAAGGGCAAGGGGATAGGCTGTAATGTTTTAACCAACTTGCCCTTTAGTTTTTCCCAAGGAAAAAATATTCCAGGATTTTTTGGGTGAATTTTTCGATTTTTTTCCTCAGAAAAAATATTCCAAGAACTTTTTTTGAACTTTTTGAACCTTTGAACTTTTTGAATTTTTTCCTTTTAGTAAAGAAATGAATTGTAAATGGAAAAAGACCAAAAAGTTCAAAAGTTCAAAAAGTTCAAAAAGTTCAGGTTTCACTTCCTGGTTTTTTTCTGGGGAAAAAAAAGTTCAAAAAGTTCAGGTGTGAAAAGTTCAAATAGCAAATGTTTATCTTCAGAATGTTTTGGGCTGACAAGCCAAAAACAGAAAAACACACACACACCGAAACAGTCAAACAAAAGTCGCAACCACAAGATACACACACTGAAACAAGCAAACAAATGTCGCAACCACAAGATAAATCATAAGTTAAATTTACATATTCAGTTGCAATATACCAACATAAACAAACAGTGACAAGAGAAACACAAAGGTTTGTGTCGCAATGGAAAGAAAATGGCCAGCTGCCTGTGTGAAGGTGGAGCAAAGCTCACCAGCACCAAAGAAACGACCCAGAGAGGAAGAGCCTGAGAAGGCTGAAATCCCTGAGAAACAGGAAGAGCCTGAGAAGGCTGAAAACAAAGAGGAAAAAAGAAAGCCTGAGAAGGCTGAAAGCAAGGAAAAGCCTGAAGCTCTCAAGAAAGTCAGTGATGGCAAAGACGACAAGCCTGCAAAGGCTCCAAAGAAGGGGAATCTCCCTCCACAAGGATGTGTGGAAGGATGTTCACACCCAAGTGATGAAGCTAGCCAAGGAAGGCAAACCTGGTTTGAGAAATGCCTGGGAGAAGGAAAGCCAAGCTGGCTCACAGCAAGCCAAAAGAGAATTCTACTACCACGTGTTCCTTTTGGATCCTGCTGTGAGCAAGAAAGCTGTTCACAAAGAAAGCCTGGAAAAGCTCCAAGAAAAGGAAACCGCCACCAAAGGGTGGATGACTGCCTACCAGGTTGGAGTCTTGCAAGCAGCAGATCCTGCTGCCCCAGACTTCAAAGACCTCTGCCAAGCAGCCTGTGAAGGCTTGAAGGAGAGACCCCATGAGGTGGAAAAGTGGGCAGCCAAAGGTGTGAAGCAATACTATGCAAAGAAAGAGCTGAACACTGAGCAAACAAAGGTGAAGGAAAGCACTACCAAGGCCAGTCAACATGTGGAAGACTTGGAGTCTGAAGACTTCCAGCATGTTGAAGAAGCTTTGTCTTTGAAACCTCAGAAGAGGCAGTTCATGCTTGGAGGCAAAAGGCCTGGGAAGGCAGTGGAAGAGCCTGAGAAGGCAGCAGGAGAAGAGGAAACTGGGGAGCAGAAGTACAAAGAAGCTTTGAAGGCTGCCAAAAAGGCTTTGGCAAGCCTGGTAAAGCAGTTTCCTCCTCAAGCAAATGCAAGCAAAAAAGCCAGAGATGGCTTCAAATGCACAGCTGCAAAGTAGCATTGACCAGCTGGAAGAAGTGGAAAGCAGAAACCTGAAGCTCAAGAATGCCAGGTTGGCCGACCTCAGCAGCTACAAGAATGAGCTGGAAAAGCCAGAGATGGCTGAGCTTTGGCAGACCTGAAGAAAACATGTGAAGAAGGGACCAAGGCTGTGCAAAAGGATATGGCACCCCACAAGCTGTGGGCCAAGAATGCTGGCATTGCATGAATAGCCAGGGATGGCTGAAAAATTCCAACAAAGAAGTGGCAGAAGCATAGCCTGAGAATGCTTCATCCTGGATTGAGAAAAATAGCGTGCCAAAAGTCCTCAGCCAAAAGCTGGGAAGCCAGGGATGGCTTTACAAGAAGCCTGGAAAGGCTTAACAACAGAGTGACTTTTCCACAAAGCTGGAAGGCTGCAGAAAAATTGCTGCTCAAGTGGATGTCTGAAACAGACCCATATATTATCCAAATTTGCCAGCAGTGGCAGCAAAGGATAAAGCCTGAGAAGGCTTCAGCACTGACACGCAAGAAGCCAAGAGGAGGCAAAGGATAAAGCCTGAGAAAGCTTCAGCGCTGACAAACAAGAAGCCAAGAGGAGGCAAAGGATAAAGCCTGAGAAGGCTTCAATACTGACACACAAGAAGCCAAGAGGAGGCAAAGGATAAAGCCTGAGAAGGCTTCAGCAGTGACACACAAGAAGCCAAGAGGAAAAAATACAAGCAGCCAGGGTTGTGAATTTGTACAGGTAAAGCCATGGTATACCTTGCAATACATGTCGAAGATCATTTTTTGATGATTTTCCAAAAATCTAGCAGACCAAAATTTTGACTTCCAAAATGGTCTGCTAGACATGTTAAAATGGTCTGCTAAAATGGTCTGCTAGAGCTGTAACATGTAGCAGCTAAAAAACAAGGCTGCCAGACCAAATTTTGATTAGTGGTCTGCTTCAAAAAAAAAACTGGTCTTCTAGGAAGCTCTGGGAAGGACGACAATTTGACCTTTACATGTCGCAGCAAAAAGAATCAGTGTGAGATCTGCGGTAGTTTTTCAGGGAGTAGAGCCAAATTGATAGAGCGCAGAACTTTTTTTGGTAGCAGTTGGAAAGATTATATATTATGATGAAAAGTTGGATGTGATGCAAAGAAATGATGGTGGAGTGAATTCAGGACGTAGACGTAGAGACAAATTGAGTGGGAAACATGGAGATGTTAGGGATTCTGAGAATGGAGATTAAGGGCGGTAGTACACAAAAGCAGTAACAAGCTCCTTATCCAATAGAAGTCTTTGGAAAGATCACACATGAAATGTAGGTGGAGTGAATTAGGTTCTGTTTCCTGACTGTGACTGGTGGCTGCGATGCTGTGGTTCTAACTCACGCGACTTGACGTCGATATCAAATAGCAAGACAAATCCATGTTATGCAAGATTATCATATCATACCAGAAACAAGCACACACACACACAATTGACTCATATGTGACATTATGTGGATGTGAAACCGTTTTGTTGAAATACATATATACCCAGAACCAACTAGAATTAATTTAGAAGACAACAACCACACAGAACTAGTAGATCTTTTGGCCAACACTTAGGGTGACAGGTGTGACGCTGTGGTCCGCTGCGCCCTACGCCATGTCGTCTGTTGCAGATGCGTTCGCCAACATATGCAATTACTTGAGAAGAGAAGAAGCTGCACTCAGAGGTCTTGGGGCATCTGATCTTAAAGCATGTTTGCGCACAGGCGCTGGCACTAAAGGACACACTCAAGACACTGAGCGCTATAAACACTACAGACTTTTGAACAAAATTGAAAAGGATCTGACTATAGAACAAAGGCAGGAAATACTCGAGTGGGAAGCGAAGCTATGTGGCAATCAAAACATGGAGCAAAGTGACCCATCTTTTGCTCAACTCACTGACATATTGCAGAGGCGCAAAACTGATTTACAACAGCTTGGAAAGTCATCTTTGGAACAGTGCTTCTTAACGAACAAAAGTAACACAGACAAAGATTTGAAATTTGGTCGAAATTTCTTTCACCGAAAAGCGGCAACCTTGACCGATGCGCAGAAGGAGGAACTTGCAAGGTGGGAAGCCGATATTTGTGTGGATGCGGCTTTGCGGCCCGCTGTGGACAAAGAGTATAATCTTTTGCTTGAGATATTGCAGAGGCGTAAAGCTGATTTACAAGACCTTGGAAAGTCATCTTTGGAACAGTGTTTCTTAACGAACAAAAGTAACGCAGACAAAGATTTCAAATTTGGTCAAAATTTCTTTCACCGAAAAGCAGCATCCTTGACCAATGCGCAGAAGGAGGAACTTGCAAAGTGGGAAGCCGAGATTTGTGTGGATAGTGCGGCGCTGCGGCCCGTTGTCCACGCACAATTTCGTGAAGTGGTGAAAATTCTGCAGAAGCGCAAAACTGAGTTACAACAGCTTGGAAAGTCGACTGTCGAAGCTTGCTTAAGAAGCGGTGAAGATAAGGACCTTGAGTATTGTAGGAATTTCTTACGTCGCAAGAAGGACACTTTGAGTATAGCCGAACAGCAAGAGTTAACAAGTTTGGAGGAAGAAATTTGTGGCGCAATTTCGTCCGACGAGTTTCATCGTTTTGTTTCTATTTTACAAGGTCGTGTTGAAGAGTTAGCCGGTGTATGCAGAAGCAATTTAGCTGGAGCATTGTCTTGTCGCAAATTCAAAAGATGCTGACATCAAGTTTTGCAAGGAGTTTTGGTCGCGCAATGCTGCGAATCTTAATCAGAGTCAAAAGGAGGAAGTGGATGATTTGAGCATTGTTATTTGTTCTAACGTTCGTACTGACGATGGAGTGCTGTCACCTGCTATCATCAAGGCAGTAAAAAGGTTTGAAGACATTCTTGATCGCAGGCATGCAGAATTATTGGCAGTAGGTGCTTCTAGTGTCTCGAGTCTGTTTGGTCGCCATGTGAAGAAGCAAGATTCAGAATTGCGATCGTGCTATTTGTTCTTATATCGCATTTTTCCGCGCATGCCTTGTGCGGAGAAAGAACGTATTCGAGCCAAATTAAACAACGTTCTAGTGCAAAATTGCGTCGTGCCTTTGAAGTTAAAGTACGAGGCAAAATTGCACCAAGGTGAGACCATCTTAGGGAATGCTCTGCCTCGACCTAGGCTGCCAAAAAGTTTGCGTCAATTTTATGGTAACAGTATGGATGCAGAGGCTCGTGTGATGACCTTTTGCAATCGTGTGCACGAGGTAGATACATATATGATGTCTTTAGAGTTCCAAGATTGTGACTACTGTCACGAAGGATGGTTTGGCACTCGTCAGCAAAAGCAGGATCTGCCAGGTGCGAGTGTTTCAAAAAGGCTAATTTTCTCAGAGCTTTGGAACCCGAGTGGCTGGAGGCAGGTCGTCCTATTTGTGAAAATTGTTTGTTGGAAGCCAAACGCCGTGCGGCTGAAGGTTTATCAAAAGAGCCTGTGAGACTGACGGCCAAAAATTTTGCAGACCCTGGGGACACATTACCAGAGACGGATGCCTTAACATTCTTCGAAGAAGAAATTTTGTCTCCAATCCAACATATCGTACGGATCTTCACGTTGCATGCAACCGGACAATGTGAGTTACGTGGTCATGTTGGCAATTTGTTTCAAAATGGTCCTCAGTACGTAAGAAATATTCCAGCAGCAGTCGGAGACATGAAAATGTTATTGATACGCAGGTGCCCAAAGGACCCCAATCGAAAACAGAGGGTGCCATTCTTAGTGAGCCGACGACGCTTGGAGAATGCCTTGAATCGCATATGTCGACCTTTGCAAGATGGAGGATCTTTGGCTCTTCAACCAGGAGGATTAACCACTGGTGGTTACGTAGACCTCGTGTGTCGCGATAACTTGAAACAATACGCAGATAGTGAGCAAGGAGAGGAGCCTGTTGGTTTGCAAGTACATGTCATAGAGCAATCTCCATGGGAACACATAGAACGAAAATTATTTGCAATGTGGATGTCGACGTCTCTTGAATTGCAAATGGCTGCCAAACTGCGGCTACTGCACGAGCCCGAGAGTTCGATAGATGCTGTTGAACGCATTGAACAAATGTGGACACATTTACGACAGGCAATGGAAGAAGAGTGTGCCGACCATGTTGGCGGTCAGAATGATATAGTTTTTAATACCTTGGCAGCGTACTTGTCGTCTAAATTCGATGACAAGGGTCCTTTGGAGGTGGAACAGATTTTACACGATGAGTTGACAGCAGTACAAGAGCTTGCTTCTTGGGAAGAACCTCTGGTGTCGGAAGGTCTTTGGTCGCCGGAGGATGCAGCTGGCGAGCAAACTGAAATGGAGTTGAAAGAGGATTTGTGGGAAGCAGTATGCGCGGCTAATGAGAGTGCAAGCAGTAAGTCCACCATTCGTCGTTTTGGAGCTGCTCGTGTCAAAGGTGTCCCCATTCTCGATCCTCCTACTGTCACTTCGACAAACCAACTCATCAGGGAGGATCAGCCTTATTACATCGTCGCTGGCTTTGTCAAATTGTTTCCTTTAGGGCAGGGGGACTATTGGGCACATTTGCAGCAGAGACAAGAGGAAACATTGCAGCCTTTGTCTTTCTGGGAATGGTTGAAACATTTGCTATTTCGCTCGGACGGGAGGTTTCAAGCACACCCTCGTTTTTATTTTTTTGCCCTGAACACGGCTTTGCGCAACAAGGCATTGCGTGCACGTGGGTACTTCCTGAAACGTCAACAAACACAAGTGAACAACAACATCTCTTACACGACCGAAGAGTTGTTCAAAATGGGGAAGGCCCAGTTTACCAAAATTGTTTCTGCGTTTGAACATTCCATGGTTGGGTCAGCACAAGAAAAGCTACGACAGCGGTCGGACCTGGAAGCAATGGTTGACCAGATAGAGCAAGAGACAGTGGAAGAACAAGCGCACGCATTGTTGCACGCCGTACAGAAGGCCGTTGCTGTCCGAGACCTGTTAATGGAAGATGGATTCGAAGTTGAAGCTGCCGAAGTCAGTCGGGTGTGCTCCGAGGGAAATAAAGTTATTGAAAAAGTGTTGTCGCCTGCCGTGGTGGCAGCAGCTTCTCAACCAAAGGTCTTTCGTGTCGCTGCGGACAGGGAGACCGATGTGGCATCTGCAGGGGGCGCGCGTGTCGCTGTGGACCGCGCTGCAGCAGCTCCTCAACCAAAGGTTTCCCGTGTCGCTGCGGACAGGGAGATCGACGTGGCATTTGCCGGGGGCGCGCGCGTCGCTGTGGACCGCGCTGCAGCTGTGCTCAACCAGAGGTCTCTCGTGTCGCTGCGGACAGGGAGATCGACATGGCCTCGGCAGGGGATGCGCGCGTCG
This sequence comes from Breviolum minutum Mf 1.05b.01, assembly GCA_000507305.1. Classification (NCBI taxonomy): domain Eukaryota; class Dinophyceae; order Suessiales; family Symbiodiniaceae; genus Breviolum; species Breviolum minutum. The sequence goes on along the minus strand of DF244526.1, from coordinate 32,251 downwards.
CTGTGGGCATGGTCCGCGTACGAGCATGAATTTGAGCCAGATTGTCGACGGACGGAATTTACAGATGAGTTGATGGAAGAAGTCGTGCAGCGCATGCAGTTTGTGTGTGCAAGCAGGAGGAGAAATCCCGTGTCATTTCAGCACCTTAACGACAGCCATATATCACTGGGATGACCTCGCAAAATGTTTGCAAAAGTACGAGACTGCAGTAACTGTTCGGCGTGGGAACAGAACAGATCCTTTGGAGCCTGCAGAGAAAAACTTATCAGCAGAACGTCGCAGAGTGCTCCGATATCCTGGGGTGGTGGCTTGGTTCACAGCATAAAAGATGGAGTTGTTTTATAGACATGTTTTGCGTTATGCGGATGGTGAAGGGGTTTTTGAGTGGGGTGCAGGTGGCATCATGCATTTACATTCTATCAACTTTGGAACTTGCATGCCACGTGTGGATCCCACCGCTGCAGGCATGCAGCGGCCAGACGCCGGCACGGCGCGGACGGCTGCGAAGTTTGCTCAGATGCATGAAGAGTATCTTACCGATTGGAGTTTAGGTAAAGCAGAAAAATGGACAATTGAGGAAATGGATAATTCCGTTGCAAAAGCTGCCAAGCCTGGCTCGCCCTTGCATACTGATTCAGAATCAGATGGGTCGGAAGAGTTAGACGGTTCAGAGGTTTTGGAGAAATGTGTGTTTTGCAATGTGTCTGAGATGGGTGTGCAGGTTGGTGCTTTGGGTGATGTTTTCGGGCAGCGTGCAGTAAATGAAGATGAAGACTTCGTTCGTGTTTTTCCAACTCCAACAAGCATGGTGTATCTGTCGTCAGGAGAGGAGAGAAGAACGAAGAAGTTGAATGCACAGGAGTTGGATACATTGAAAAGCTTAGATAGTCTCNGTCTTGTGCAAGACCCCGCATGGCATCCGTGTCGTATTTCTGTAGCACAAAAAGCTTTGTTAATGACCAACAATTGCCAGCTAGTCCGACGCATGCGCCGGAAGTGGTACCGGCGTTTGACGGAGAAATGCAATATGCATGACCGCCATAGTGGTCTTGGTTTTGAAATACAGCCAGTTTACATTGAAGCTAGTGACGAGATAGATGCAAGAGATTTAGAGGAAGACAGTGTGGAAGCTAAACATTCGAATGCTGCCATACATGTTGCAACTTTGAACATGCACATGCTGTTGACGCATCCTTCGTTGCCTGATTTGTTGCGCAGGTGTGATGTTTTGTGTTTGCAAGAAGTTACTCCGCAGTGTTGGGACGATCTTATCCTTCTAGCCAAGCAAGAAAGCTTTTGCGCAGTGTCTCCGTTGCAGCGTGGGCACGTGCCTGTTGAAGGTTTCGATGTGTGTCTATTGATTCGTCTTGGAAAGTTGGAGTGTGTCCAAGTCAAAATATCTCCTTTGCCAAGACCATCAGAACGATCCTTGTTGCAAGCCGATGTTATTTTGTGTGAGAACGGGGCGCTCGTCACGGTCGCGACGGCGCGCCTGACTGCCAGTGCAGCAATGCAAAACCACCGTTCCGATGAGATGCAGTTTGTGTTGACCACTCTAGAGTCTCGTTGCAAGGACGCAGCAATCTTTGGTGGGGACTGCAACATGCGCAGGGAAGAAGCGTTACCGCAGGGCAAAGACGCAAACTGGAGTGATGCATGGATTGTGGATGGCAGCCCAGAGGGACTCTGTGGGACATGGTGTCCAGAAAGCATTGATGTGGAGGATGATAGGGTGCAGTCGTGGCGATTTGATCGTATTTTGTTTTTGTCTCACTTAGGTACATTGCACAAGGACACTCCGTCGGAGCGTCGTTTCTTTAATACGGTGAAGCTTAGACAAGGTTCCTTTCATGTAGAGTTTCATGGTCAAGGATTGGATCACGCCATAGTAGAAGCTGCCTTTCAGATTTTTCCTTTGCAGGCTGGTCATCGTGGCGTGCGTAGGGAAAAGTTACACATTCTTCGCCCAGGAGTGGGAGCAAAAATCGCTCGGCGACCAGGTGAGCGAGAAAGTTGTGCTCAGCAACAGCACGGTAAGAGCCATTGCGGCAAAGATTATGAGAAACCCAGATTGTTACCTGGAATGGGTTGCATTTTAGAAGATCCACGCCGAAAGTCTTTGTTTCGTTTGTATACTCGGCGCAACTGTCATCATATGAATACTTGGATGACCGGCCGTGTTGTTATCTAGATGGCTGGGTTGGCTGAGTTACACGTGGTACTTAGCTCACTTAGCTAAGTATGACAGGTGAACTTAGCACATGGGCTTCGAGAGCACTTAGCAAGTGAACTTAGCTTACATATGGTATGTTCACCAAATGTGCCGGGTTTACATACTAAGTAGGCTGGGGCCTAGTTGCTAAGTAGGCCGGGGCCTAGTTGCTAAGTAGGCCGGGGCCTAGTTGCTAAGTAGGCTGGGGCCTAGTTGCTAAGTAGGCCGCTGCACAGTTCAGCGATCCTTTCTTTTGAGCAATGTAACAGTAAGACATGATAAAGTATATGAGCGTGAACTCCCAAGTGGCCCATACTTGTTCAATGGCATGCACTTGTTTGTTTCGCAAAGACCTTGCTGAAGCAATGTGTCCGTTGAAAAACACGTGCCATGTGCATACAATAGAAACTGTTTTCCACGAACCCAAACTGCAGATTGGTAAAAAAAACAGTTGTTCTTGTTGGAAGTGCATTTACACATGCTTGATGTCATTTACGAAAGTAGCGAGTGCCCATCAGAAGCGTTACCATGTTGTTCAATAGAAATTGTGTTGCATGTTTCAAAAGGGAAATGTTCTTACTTGATAAANGTATATGCAAGTAGAGCCAAGCCGGGCGGATGTTTTGGCCCAAAGAATGCGCGCAAAGGCGGCCAACCAGTGCGATGCCCAAACCGAGTTTTTTGTGTGAACGAGCCTTCAGCCGTTCCATGGCGGCGATGTGGTGACCTGTTTTGATGTGGTTGGTTGCGGGGTGAGATGCAATAATGTGGTCGGTTGTGAGGTGACGTGAGATGAGGTAATGTGGTTGGTTGCGAGATGTCACGTCAATGTCATGTGATGTGATGTCAGGTCATTTGATGTGATGTGATTCCTTGTGTTGTGTTGTGTCACGTGATGCAATGCGATGTCATGTGATGTGCCCTCATGTGATGAGATGTCATCTGTTGTGAAGTGACGCGACGCACTGGGATGCTTGGATGACCGGCCGTGTTGTTATCTAGATGGCTGGGTTGGCTGAGTTACACGTGGTACTTAGCTCACTTAGCTAAGTATGACAGGTGAACTTAGCACATGGGCTTCGAGAGCACTTAGCAAGTGAACTTAGCTTACATATGGTATGTTCACCAAATGTGCCGGGTTTACATACTAAGTAGGCTGGGGCCTAGTTGCTAAGTAGGCCGGGGCCTAGTTGCTAAGTAGGCTGGGGCCTAGTTGCTAAGTAGGCCGCTGCACAGTTCAGCGATCCTTTCTTTTGAGCAATGTAACAGTAAGACATGATAAAGTATATGAGCGTGAACTCCCAAGTGGCCCACACTTGTTCAATGGCATGCACTTGTTTGTTTCGCAAAGACCTTGCTGAAGCAATGTGTCCGTTGAAAAACACGTGCCATGTGCATACAATAGAAACTGTTTTCCACGAACCCAAACTGCAGATTGGTAAAAAAAACAATTGTTCTTGTTGGAAGTGCATTTGCACATGCTTGATGTCATTTACGAAACTAGCGAGTGCCCATCAGAAGCGTTACCATGTTGTTCAATAGAAATTGTGTTGCATGTTTCAAACCGGAAATATTCTTACTTGATAATACTTTGGCAGTCGAAGATATACCCACCGCTATACCAAAAAAAAATCACTGTGAAAAACCCCTTTGATAACATCATGGTATTTGTTTTCTGGCTGGTCCTGGAAGAGATCGCCTTATAACATAGCTGGAAAAAGTTTCATATACCTAACATCATGACATTTGTTTTCTGGCTGGTCCTGTCAGAGATCGCCTTGTATCATAGGAAAAAATTTCATATACCTAACATCATGACATTTGTTTTCTGGCTGGTCCTGGAAGAGACCGCCTTACAACATAGGTGGATTAGTTTCATATACCTGTACTTGGACAATGCTCATTTGGCCGTGTAGGAAAAAACGTGGCGTATTTCAGTCTATAAGAACACGTTTGTCCCGAAATCAGGCCCTCAAATCCTGTCATGTCTAATCCGTTTTTGATAACAAACACCGGGAAATCTATTTTCTGAAAATACATCTTAAAGAATTAAATTTGGAACACAGAGGATATACCTTTGGGACCAATATATTGGCTGTTTGTTGCCCATGGTTTGGATTTTGATTGTCTCTTGGTCACACATCATGCCTGCAAAGGCTGTAGGGCCGCCTGTTGGCATAAGACATATCAAGTCAGGAAGGTCTGTTTTGGGGATTTAAGCTGCGAAAAAACATTTCCATTTCTTCACTTGGGAATGTATCAGGTCCAGACCAAGACCTGATAAATTCACCAAGGTGAAAAATGGCAATGTGTACCAACTTGAGCAAACCGTGGAGTGTTTGATGTAGGAATCGGAAATTTTCCATTCTTCCAAATTCAATATGTATATAAAAAGCGTTCTGATCACGTGCAGGAATGATATTTTGGCACAAACACGCAGGGTTTTGAAACTTGTCGTGTAGGAGCCCACGCGAAATTATTATAGGGGCTCTTCCTTGAACATACGCGCTTAATGTATATACTTATTTCAGTTTCAAATGTCATCGCTGCTGGTAAATATTCATATAAATATAAATGTACATATGTATGTATATGTATGTACATATGTATGTACATAATTGATCTATATGTGGAAAATGTTGTGAGCAGTATGGACCACAAATTGATCATGTTGTAACATCCCATTTATGAAGCGCCAACTGTTTTATTCTAGGGGGTGGTTTCCTTCATGAGCAAATCAAAGGCCACAAGTTGTTAGAATACGATTTAAACTGTGACAGCAAACATTCCAATCACAAAGTCGTTCTATAATTGGCAGTATTTTGCGATATCAAATCACCCAACAAGAGGCAACCTCTAATAGGGCGATCTTCCATGTAAGACCAGCCTGTTTATAGGGGTGGAAATGAGAACAAACACTTTGATTATCATTGTTTATAGGGGTGGAAATGGGAACAAACACTTTGATTATCACTTACAATGTTGTATTTTGCCATACCTTTTCCAAAGTTCGTGAGAAAAGGCGATCCTCAATAGGACCAGCCACTGGGTGCAGTAGCATCTTGGTTCTGACAATATCCTTCGGTACATGAACTCCACGGGTAAATATCCAACCCGGTACGTCCTTTCACACGCCGCAGCCATTGCTTTGGCATTGTCCTTGGCCTTCTGGTTGTCAGGCGGCTGCACCATCTCAAGGTCAAACAAGGTCTCTTCCCTTTCTGGCTTCACTTCGTTCTCCTTGTTCTTCACATTGTGATCCTTTGTTGGCTCTTCCTTCTGTTCTTCTCTTGGTGATCCTTTGACTGGTAAATGCTTGCCATTCTCGAGTGCAAGCACTTCCCTCTTTGGAGTACCATCTTCTTGGGTTGATTGGCTGTCAGCAGGTGGTTCTATGGCTTTTTGTTTCTTTGGGTTCTTGAAGATCTGAACATTGAAAGGATCTTGTCCAGCTTGACAAGCAGCCATATAGTTTTGACACATTTGCATGACAAAGTTCTGTGGCGAGAATTGACCAAATTGCCCAGCCATGCCCACTGGATCATCCCGCACTGTCTTGTGAGTTTTTCTTTTTGGCACATTTTGTACACCTTTCCCTTCACAATCCTCCATGTGCGGTTTCTCCTCAACATAAGCTTCTTTGAAGATGACTTCTGGGAGAGAAGTAGGTAAAGGAGGAAACGTCACCAGGTGAATTGGGCACTGTACGGCGTGCTTCACTTTGGCCTTCAGACCTTGCTTGAAAGCTTTCAAGACGCTAAGCTTCTCTGGTGGAGTCGGTGCTTTCACACCATAGTCGATTGCTGTTGCAACCACATGCCCAGAACAACTTTCGGAGGGCAAATGCAAGCCAATCAAAAAGCATCGATTGATCACAACGTCCAACTTCACCAAATTGTGGGCATCGCTTTGCAGCAATGTCTTTTCTTTGAGCGTTAGGTACAAGCTGAACCCCTTGAGTGTTTGTAGAGGCCTTCTTCCTCTTTTTGCCGCATGGGAGTTGGCACATTCACCTAGCTTTCTGGCAAAAGCCTCTTTTTGGTCGCCGGTCCATGGTCCATCACCAAAGCAAGACGACAAGCTTGAAGCTTCATCGAAGGTAAGTGATCCAACCTGGTCTAACCTTTGCTCAAAGAACTTCACCTGGTTGTTTCTCATGTTTTCNGTTCCAGCCCCAGAGCTTCAATGCCATACTCTTTGATACTCCAGTAGATGACCTTTGGGAGGTTCGATTGGCCAGCAGGAAAACAATGTATGCAGAATTGTTCATGTTGTTTGAATTTTAAAATCCTATTGGGTGTTGTTTTCCTTCAACCGAAAAAAAAACAACCAATGGATAACACATCAACCACCATAGAGCACAATTTCAACAATGTTTTGAGAACATTGCACGCCTGAAGCTTGCGTCCATTACTATGCCGCAAAACGTTTCCACAACTGACTTCGTCAGCGTAGCATATAATGTTGAATGGTGTAGTAGCGGAACATTCAAACTTCTCAAAGCATTGTGCCACCAAGGAAGCATATATTGGGTAATTTTCACATGCATGGTACAACAAGGCCAATGGGTTGACGAAGGCCAAATCCATATGCTTACCCTTAGCAATGATTCTTTGCCCCTTCTTCCCCTTCTTGTAGACGGGTGGGAGGTAAACCTTGCTCACAACAATCAGCTTCCCATATGGAGTTTCGATATCCACACATGTATCCCGCCCACGTTTGATGCTGCTCCGCCCCTTAGCACTTGGCAATCCATTCTCTGAGATGTCCTTCAACACACCCGCCAAAGCACTGCCACTCAGAAACTGGTTGGTAATTAGGGATGGGCGGGTTGACATACCAAGCTAAGCCAAATAAGGCTCCATTGCTCAATGTACGTGGCATCCAAGCTATAAGGTATAAGGCGAGCTAATGCCCAGCCACAAGCGAGCTGAAAAGCCCAGCCATTGAATAAGAACATTCTATATAGAGGTGATACATAAGTGCACTTGTATAATTATGTCAAAAACACGTTGAACAAGTAACTATCAAGTAGGCGATGTTGTCACATTGAAACATGTTTTGTATAGCTGGTGCCAATGATTTGATTTGATTGAAGCTTTGAGCAACTATTTCTTGTATTCATGCAGCATTTGCTCATTGCAATCTACAGTAATGCCACAAACAACAACCGAAAAACCTGTTTGAACAAGCAATGATCATGGAGGAGGAGTTTGCCTGAACATTGAACATAATGCTTCTTTCAATGCTTCTCGCCGTAACCTTTGCTGAAACACTCTTAGTTACTCTGCATGTTGTTTTATAACGCTTTCCCCCATGTTGGTCAAGAACCCGAAGGCTGGCATTCCATCAAGTTGAAAACAGGCGTTGCTGTCTTCAGCAAGAACGCAGCATATGAACCTCTACACAGATTCAGCATAAATTTCAAAACAACATTTAAGTATATATTAAGTAACTTAAGTATAACACAAGTAGTTTCCACAATGGTGACATGATAGTAAATTGACATATACGCAAAGAATGTAACACACTCTACACACAAAAACTTTATACATTTTGTTTGCATGAACCTGTTGCTAGAAACCCCAAAGACCAACATCCACCCAGCCGATGCGGCACATAGGCAATAGTATATTAGCATAGCTACTTGCCAGCATCAATCAAGGCGAGTGCCCTCTTGAAAGAGTCAGCTTCACTGCCCTTCCAATAAACTTTCTTGTCATTCCTATCGGATTTGTTGATGAATACCCTCCAACAAGAAGATCGATCATTTCTATGAATTTTACCGGACTTGTAAAAAACCGTTCCTTCTCCAGCCTTTGGCGGTGAAGGTTTCTTCGTCTTAGCCTCACTCACTTTTGTAGTACTTTCCTTCGTTGATCCCTTGTCAGCTTTCACCTTTGCCAAAGCCTTCGCTTTGGCCTTTGCCTTGGCCTTTGCTTTCCCATGTACTGGAGGGACTTCAGCATGTTGTTTCTTCTCCTCTCTCCTTTCACACGCCGCAGCCATAGCTTTGGCATTGTCCTTGGCCTTCTGGTTGTCAGGCGGCTGCACCATCTCAAGGTCAAACAAATTCGCTTCACTTTCTGGCTTCACTTCGTTCTCCTTGTTCTTCACATTGTGATCCTTTGTTGGCTCTTCCTTCTGTTCTCTTGGTGATCCTTTGACTGGTAAATGCTTGCCATTCTCGAGTGCAAGCACTTCCCTCTTTGGAGTACCATCTTCTTGGGTTGATTGGCTGTCAGCAGGTGCTTCTATGGCTTTTTGTTTCTTTGGGTTCTTGAAGATCTGAACATTGAAAGGATCTTGTCCAGCTTGACAAGCAGCCATATAGTTTTGACACATTTGCATGACAAAGTTCTGTGGCGAGAATTGACCAAATTGCCCAGCCATGCCCACTGGATCATCCCGCACTGTCTTGTGAGTTTTTCTTTTTGGCACATTTTGTACACCTTTCCCTTCACAATCCTCCATGTGCGGTTTCTCCTCAACATAAGCTTCTTTGAAGATGACTTCTGGGAGAGAAGTAGGTAAAGGAGGAAACGTCACCAGGTGAATTGGGCACTGTACGGCGTGCTTCACTTTGGCCTTCAGACCTTGCTTGAAAGCTTTCAAGACGCTAAGCTTCTCTGGTGGAGTCGGTGCTTTCACACCATAGTCGATTGCTGTTGCAACCACATGCCCAGAACAACTTTCGGAGGGCAAATGCAAGCCAATCAAAAAGCATCGATTGATCACAACGTCCAACTTCACCAAATTGTGGGCATCGCTTTGCAGCAATGTCTTTTCTTTGAGCGTTAGGTACAAGCTGAACCCCTTGAGTGTTTGTAGAGGCCTTCTTCCTCTTTTTGCCGCATGGGAGTTGGCACATTCACCTAGCTTTCTGGCAAAAGCCTCTTTTTGGTCGCCGGTCCATGGTCCATCACCAAAGCAAGACGACAAGCTTGAAGCTTCATCGAAGGTAAGTGATCCAACCTGGTCTAACCTTTGCTCAAAGAACTTCACCTGGTTGTTTCTCATGTTTTCGAAGGTCTCAGCAGAAATGAGTTTCTTCTGGGCATCCAGGAAAGAACACATGGATTTGAGCTCCGATAGCAACTTGCCACCCTCAGACGACATGGCTAGGAGGCACTTCTACACAAAACCACACTACTCCCAAACGCTTGGACCTTCAAACAAAAGCGAGCACTCAAGGCCCAGCAACATGCGAGCATAAATGCCCAGCAAACATGACTTGAAAACGTTCTTGACTGTTTCTAAACTTTGCATGGCCAAGAAAGTTGGAAGTGAACAATCGATGTTGCTCTGGTTTGATCACATAATGACACCTTCTTAATACATCAAAGTGCATGCGGTGCTCATCAATAATGACATCTGTTTGTTATACGAAGCCTAGAATGCTACCTAGCATCAACGAACAAGACACATGAATTCTTTTGATTCGTTCGAGGCAGGGTCATAGCATTTTTTCAACCACGGTAGATACCTTGCCAGTAAGTTCTTCCTGTAATTGCGTGTTCAAAATCCAGCTTTGAAGACCACATGGTCACGCTGAAACACTTATCTATATAGAGACAAGCCACATTCAACAAACTACGAGCTACTGCTAGAACCTGTACGTGAATCTCCTCCAAGTTTCAAGGTCTGTTCAGTGGAGTATGATTCATCATCATCCCTCTCAGAATCAGAGTTTTCGGGAATCTTTGCACGTTTGAAGGGCTTCTCGCCACGTGCAACACGGTAATTGAACATCATCTTGTTTCCGCTACCTTCAGGTCCAGTGATACACTTGATGACCGTGGCTCTTGTGATCTTGTTGTACTTGACCATATCCATCTTAAGGTAGTTCTCCATCACATTCTTGGTGACCTTCTCCTTATGCTAGAGCGCTAGAGAAAATTGAGAGGAACAAATCAGCAGGCAGTGCCACAAACATGGATTCAACAATCATAAGCTACTATAGGATCATCCCGAAAGGTAGATATGTTTTTCGAGTAAAGAAAAACCCATACAAATTACCACCAGACCCCAAAAATACAAATGGAATATTGATGTATACTGTCATTTCATGAAATTCGATCCATCTCATGCCATGTGTCGTTTGCAAAGAACCATTTGGTGAAGATGTAGCTGTCCGTAGCAGCCATTCGGTACTCTATTGCAACAATGCTGTGGTCATCATTCCAAACGACGTCATGCTTTACCACAACCACGGGATCGTGAGAGTGGAATACAATTCCTGCTAGTGGCCCATTGCAACCTACATGTTGGTAGATAAGAAAAGGAAGGCCCCAAATTTCTTTCTCTTCGACGAATTTGTATTTCAGCGCACCACCCAGAGCAGCCATTTCTGACAAGTACAACGGCTTCTTGTCCTTGACATTGAGACGATGTCCTCATGGGTCTGAATTGGCAATGACTCTAAGGGGTTGTTTTTTTGTTCAGAATTTCAACATGAATAAAAGCCAAAGCACACCGTACTGTTTCACTAAAAAACCTAACATGATACAAGCATCCAGGCCACATCCTTCTGAATTCTGATTTGGGTGGTTTTTCATCCGGTGTGTCCAACCATGCCATCTCCAAGGGTGGGTCTCGACTACTGTACACCATAGTGTCAGACATTGTAGGGCACCCTGAGAACACTAACTGAGACTGATAACAACTGCAGAACTAAAGAGATACATGTACTTGTATCATGCATCCAGAAAACACAGTCAATAACACATTGATCTTGACAATAGATGATGATTTTACAACGAATTGATATGAACAACAGTTCAATGGCGAGCACAGATGTGCCCAGCCCAAAGCGAGCCGTTTTGACCCAGCTAGCAATGATCAGTAACAACTGAAATTAGATCTATAATCAGCTATGGATATAAACTTCTACAATCACCCCCAAGAACCATGAACAAAGTTGACTGTTCCATCCTGAGAGAACTTCGATCAGTTGAAGTATGAACCCTTTTTACTTTGAATGCCTTGGCACCGTACACTCCCCAAAAGATAAACCCCAACCTACATATAAAAGGCTTACCTTTCGTTCACCCAACAACTAGATAGATTTACAAATACTAATCAGTCGATAAAGTTACCTGCCACCAACCACCAAAAAGTCTCCGCCCATTGCTTTCATGGTTGAAATGATTTCCTGGAGTAAATGGATAACATGTAGTCCAGAAGAAATACATTTGTCTTTGATTGTCTTTGAAAAAGCAGTGATTCATTCATGTATCGGGGGTGTCTACTGAAACCTGTCCATTTCCCTTTGGTGCTAATGTCATCCCAACTTGTCCATTTGTTTGGTGGAAATGTCATCCCAACTTGTCCATTTCCTTTGGTGGTAATGTCATCCCAACTTGTCTATTTCCCTTTGGTGGTAATATCATCCCAACTTGTCCATTTCCCTTTGGTGGTAATGTCATCCCAACTTGTCTATTTCCCTTTGGTGGTAATACCATCCCAACTTGTCCATTTCCCTTTGGCGGTAATGACATCCCAACTTGTCCATTTCCCTTTGGTGGTAGTGTCATCCCAACTTGTCCATTTCCCTTTGGTGGTATGTCATCCCAAAGCTAGCACAAAGATAAGATAGTTAGATTCTTCCTTTGGTGTTCAAAAAGACCCGTGCTGTATTTGGGATTAAACCACCACATGCTGACAAGAACGTGATTGCTGTTTTTTTGCTATGCAAAGATTTGTCCAAATCATGGCGTGGTTGCCATTTTCCAAGAACCTCTATCATGATAAGTTCATGAGAGGCATGCTTGGTCATCCAGGTGTTTGTCAACGTAGTGTGACTCTGTATGAGGACAAACAGTTGTTTACATAAGTTCAAACAACTCCTAGATGGTGTGTGGGTAGTCGCATTTTCAGTTGCAAGACATGCTGTCTCTATAAACATTGATAACCTGTACTTCTTGATTGGAAGATGATATTCACCCTAGAAACAACAATTGACATGATTGGTACATGGAGTGTCATCATGTGTCCCGAATCCAGAAAAACCCTTCTAAATTCAGTAAAATGGATACTACATTTCCTGTCAACAAAGACATGATTCAATATGCTAGAGTTGTGCCTTCAGAGATTTCGATGGTGATTAGTCTGATTGAGGAACTGACATTGGCTGAACGACCTGTTGTAGAGCTTGTTATTATCACTGTAAGGTCATTTCTACCGAAACAATTTGTTGTATGTGATTTACTTTGTAAATAAAACAACATATAGAAGTTTATCAATCTATAAACTCTACTTTGTACTACAAACAGTTCTGTTTATAGATTGATAAACTTTTAGGGTGTGAACCATCCCCTAGATTATAGATTGATAAACTTTGTGGATGTTGACTATGCCACAGTTTATAGATTGATAAACTTGTTAGTTTTGAATAATGACCAAGTTTATAGATTGATAAACTCTTAACTTTTTGTTAAAACAACAAATTTACATTTGCACATTCATAATATTACATAATCACCAAAATGAGGTTTGTAAATGTTCACTATAAGCTAAAGCGTACATCACACTTTGCTATACTGAATGCATATGCTTCACTTTAGATACTATTGTGGTATGCTGCAAGGTTCAGGTTTGATTTTCATTCACCATTTCTTTCAAGTCCTCTTGCCATTTGTTTGTTGGCATTTCCCCAGTGTCACAAGAAAAAAAGACAGCCACAATTTTGCAGTAGGACTGACCCACAAGTTGCCAGACTGCATGTTTGATCTACACCGTTCACTTTTTTATATGTAACTCATTCTTCAAAACAAAGATTTTCTCATCTTGAAGCTGTGAAATCAAGAAGTGTCATATGTGCGAAACGGTGTTGAAGAGTGAATTATTTCTGTACAATGGAGTAGACATTGATTGGCAATTTGAAGGGAATGTATCAAACACTAGTGGCGAGTCTGTGCCCAGCCCAGTCAGAAGTGAAAACTGTTTTTTTAACTATTTGTCATTTTGTTTATCATAATAACAACACAACTGATACTGCCACAATGCCGTGCTCTGCTGCGCTTATCCGTGAAGAACCGTGCCAATTGTCAGGCACATCAACCGCGGGCTATTCTCAAGCTTTTGGTAGGTACGTTCAGGGATTTGTAGTTTTTAGTCTAACATCATAGTTGCCTACGTGCTCATTGGTTAACCATTTCTACCGGCTTGAGAACTCCTACGTATGATCTTATCCCGCAGGGTTACCACCTGCCATCCTATTCACAGCTGATGCCATTTCGCAAATGGCATTGATCATACGCACCTGCTGGCCTCCTCTCTGCCTGCTTCTTGTGCGGCCTTGCTGGATCCTAGGCAGCGGGTTGGCAGTAGTATGTGAAAGGAATTTCTAAACATGTGTTTCATGTTTGAAACATACTGGGTGAAACAAACTGGATTGATAAATGTTTTTGGGTCCTAGTTTTTCATCAACTATGAAACCAAATCAGCTGTTGCTAGAACGTAAAGGTTTTGCCATCTATAGTGTAAGGCATTCTTGATTTACACGTAAGTCTGGCCTTTATAGATCTATAAATATTTTATGGTGTCAAACCAAACAACTTTATTATAGATTGATAAAGTATAATAAATTTGAATCCCAAATAATTGTTATAGTTCTGTGATTGCAAAGCTTTGAAACATGCAAAGATTCAACCAACACTAAGAGACAAGAAACGGTTGCAACTGCCCCCAGCTATCAACGTAGGACCAGCCAGAACCATAGCCAAAGTGATCCCGCACATAGTATCCGTGAGATCCATCTTTGCCTCGTCCTTGCTTGCCCTTGCTGTGCTTGCCCTTTCCTTTGTATCCACCTTGTCCACGACCCTTGCCCTTGCCCTTGTCGATGTTTTTTCCTTTCTTTCCTTTCATAGGTGGTGGATGTTGAGGTGGGGTTGGGACCAAAGGCGCTTGTTGTGGAGCTTTTGGAACAGGAACTTGTTGTGGATCAGCTGGAGCAGGAACTTGTTGTGGATCAGCTGGAGCAGGAGCTTGTTGTGGATCAGCTGGAGCAGGAGCTTGTTGTGGATCCTCTTCTTCATAGTCCTGAGACCCAGGCTCTGTATTTTCCCTTTCATCATCGGGTTCCTGCTCTTCATCGAATTCCTGGGCCTCTTCTTCCTCCTGTTCTTCATATCCTTCATCATATTCCTGCTTCTCTTCAGGAACTTCTTCATCTTCACCAAGCTCCTTCTTTTCGGTATCTTCTTTCGTTTCATCTTTCTCCTCAACAGTTTCGTTTGCTTTTGGCTCCTCTGGCTTATCTTCAGGAACTTCAGTTGCAGCAGGTTCCATTGTTTGATCCTCCTTCGTTTCAGCAGCTTCACGATGTACTTGACTGTCCTGCTGCTCTTCCTCTGAATCATCAACCTGCAACGTTTCTATGTGCGTTTCTGGCTTCAGCATGCTCACTCTCACGTCTTCCTTGGCTTCATGATCTGGGTCAGAAGGCGACTCGGGAGCTTTCTCTTTTTCCTTATCCTTTCTCTTTTTCTTTTTCTTTTTTTTCTTCTTTTCACCCTCAGCATCCACTGGTACTTCTCCTTCTGCTGCATCGTCTTGTGCTTCTGTATGCTGTCTTTTGCGTTTTTTCCTCTTTTTCTTTGTGACATCTTCTTGTGGTACTTCTCCTTCCATCGAACCTGTAGCCGCTCCTTCTCCTCCTTCCATCGAACCTGCAGCCGCTCCTCCTTCTCCTCCTTCATTTGAAACCTGCACTGGCATTGCAAAGCCAGGTGGTGCGCCACCTTCATTCTCTTCCTCGGCAAGCTCTTTCTTCAGATGGCTCCGGTAGAGGTTCAACTGACGCATTTGTTCCAGCCGTTCACTCTTTTCTCCAACAACCGTGAACCCTTTTTGCTCTGGGCCTTGAAAGGCCATAGCAAGGGAGAGTTGTTCCTGCAGCTTCTCCTTGTACACAGCCGGTGACCACTTCCTCTTTAACTCCGCTGCCGCCTTCTCTGGTGTCATCTTAGAACTAGAAGAAGCCATAGCACCGACGCGAGGTACCGCACTGCACGGATTCAAACCAAAGTATTTATGGGTACATGAAGTATGTCAAACTGTTGTTGCGTTGTACTAGGCTCAAGGACTTGTGCTCAAATGCATTGTTGCTTAATTGACATTATGCTTGAATGCTGTCAGTCGAAGTGTGCCTAGGTGACAACACATATAAGTGGTGAAATCAGTTCTATGCGAAGTACATCTTAAACATCACACCCTTGGTTCTTCTTCACGAGCCATCAATGTCGGTGATCAAAAAGGCTGGGTTTTTTGCTCGCCAAATAATGATTGGTTTGAGAAACTTAGGTATTGCATGTATGACAAAAAGAATGTCGTGCAGTATGTCATGCTTTTGAACTGATGGGAGGCTGGGCTTATTGCTCGCCAAATGCTTGGTTTGAGAAACTTAGGTATTGCATGTATGATAAAGAATGTCGTGCTTATGAACTGATGGGATGTCACATATAGATATGTTTGTATGTATGTATGTTTGTACGTATGTATCTGTTCATCTATGTATGTATGTATGTTTGTAAGTATGTATGTATGTATGTATGTATGTATGTATGTATGT
>DF244526.1:0-16300 GCA_000507305.1 Breviolum minutum Mf 1.05b.01 | reverse complement strand
ATGGTTGCCTCCAATTCCACCCACAAAGGCATTGAGTGAACACCCCACAAACATTTCACTACCCTTTCAGGGTGGTCAGTAGTGGGTGGGACTTTGACCAACACCGTGGATGGGCATACGATACCATCTCCCTCACTTACTTTGCGCTTCTTGGACTTAGAGGGGTTCGCATCATCAGTGGAACATGCTTCATAGTATGCCTCCGTGGACTGGACATTCCTCTCTTTGACAATCTGGTTCAAGAAAGTTCCATTGAGAGAGAAAGCTTTACTTTTTCTCAAATCCAGGCTCCTCCCAGCGCAGTACCGTGTGAACTCCCTGGACAGCCTTTCGAGTTTGATGAAAGTCTTCCCCTCACACTCTTGTACCTCAGGATACCATGGATGTTTGCTAATCAAGTCGTTCTTGATGACAACCTGTGACTGGATGACGGTGTTCGACATTGCTCGGACCAGGATAGGAACCCCCCGACAAGTAAATCCCAGCTACAATTTAAGCGAGCTCGAAAGCCCAGCCAAGAAGCAGCGAGACATTGATGTAATTCAAACTTCCAAGTGTGAAATTACTAAATGCATTCGATATCCAAAGGACTTTGACATCCACATGATTACACCTGCACAGATGTAAATGATTTTGCTTAAGCTAGCAGGCAGCAAGTAACATTTTTTCAGCTGCATACGCTTGCCGTTTTCATCCTCATATACCAATTGAAGACCAGCCAAAAGGACAAAATGTCTCACAGTACACCCCTGAGAAACCCGTGCATACCACTTAAAAAAACACTTGCCAATCACTATTCGGTTCTATAATTGGAATGTTGCCCGACTAGAGAAGAAACTATAGACTAACAAACATATTTTGGTTGATTGCCTTTCACGCTATACACCTGGATGCACGGGTGATGAGGTTGATTCAACCTACTTAGACGGAGACGGAGCCGTTTTGCCCTTCCTTCTCCTCTTTGGTGGGGCTTCGCCTCCTTCTTCTTGATTTTCCTCCGGTTCTTTCTTGTCGATGGTCTCCAAAGTGTGGGTGTAATCCTTCTTGGCTCTGAACACACAAAGGCGGGTGCCGGCTGACACTCTAGTAAAATTTCTGGCAACTGGGATTTTGATGGTCACTTCATCAATTTTCTTGTTGCATTGGTTATAGTTCACCAGGTTGCCGTGAATTTCCATGTTGACTTCTTTAGGACTTTAGGATCATCCGTATACTCAAGGAACCAAAAGGGGCAAAGGAAACCTGTAGTTGTAGTTTCACCATCTTCACCATCATCCTTGGGAATCACAATCTGGGGGCCCAAACTGAAGGAAACTTTCTGGGAGTATCGGTTGGTCACCAGGCTTCCCAAAGGTAGGTTGCTATGTGGCATTGTCTTCCCCTCAACCGTGGCGGAGATCTTGGTAGTGACCGGAACGAGGACAAGTGAGTTCACAGGGAAACTCTTCAATGCAATCACTGATTTGTTTGGTTTGTACCCCAGTTGGACATCTTCATCCTGAACAATATGCTTCATACCCGTATCAAACAAAGCTTGGGCAATTCGGGACTTGATCAACATCTGAATGAAGTCGTCTTGGCGTGGTCCATAATGTTGAGCGTGCTGGGAAATCATGACTGCTTCTTTCTTAGGAACATATTTTTTCCATTCTTTCTTGAGGAAGCTGCGAGAGTGAACCCTGTACACATCAGAACCAGTTGATTCATCATCCTCCATAACCAGAAGTACATATTCATCATCAAACCCCGTGATCTTTGCAAATTTCTTGTCACCTTTTCGGGTAACGTGACAACCAACCGAAAAGCCCAACTCTTGCACCAATTGGTGGACGCCCGAGAGAGAACCATCCTCATTGTAGTGGCGCATCCTAGGACGTCAGCGTGTTGTTTATACTCATGTGATTGTTTCACAGTGTTTCCAACAAACACACCTATTTTATATCACCTATTTGATATCATATAGTAGAAAGAAAGAAAACCTTGCAATAATCTAATACTAAAGACATCTAAAGACCCTTTAAACTATATGTGTGCAAAATGGCTGAATACAAATCTTACATAACTCAGGCATTGGTAAAAGCCTACATTTGCGAGCCAAGAAAGGCCCAGCAGTCTTGGCGAGCTGTCTCGATACAGCCCAGGCTGCCCTTTTGGAAAACCCCCACAAGCGCAAATATAGGAAAAACAAAAGAATTGATCAAAATTTCTACACTTAAGGATCGGTATGGACTTCGGACGTGAGGGAGAAGCCACGGCTTGGTCGTTTTCATCAGGCTCATATCGAAAAGATTCCCACTTTGTGCTAATCACTGGTCCACCTAATTCTGAAATGGAGTCAATTTGTTCTTGAAGTGCACTTTGAATACTCTTCAGATATTTCACTTCCTTTTTTTCAAGAAGTACTTCGACTGCAACCATTTCCCACATGAGTACCTGAATCAAATAACACTTTGGGTGCCCAGGATGCCATGGAAGCAATCCACGAACCTCTCCCATCAACTGCTCAGCTTCGGTGACCTTTTGAAGCATTCCCTGAGACAAGATTTTCCTGACGTCCGACACTGTAATATGCCTGGGGTTTGGATGGGCCAGTGCAACCCTCAAGATGGCATGTCTGGTAAGTGGTAACAAAACTCCTGGTGTTTTGCAATCCTGAGAAAGTAGTTCCCAGAAGTCATGGCCCAAAATCCTTTGGCTTGTCTTGGAGCATTTCAGGAAGTCACAGCTTTCGAAAAACAATGAGCAACCATTTCCTCCGCCAAATTTCAAAAGGAATTTGAAAAGGTGTGGCACCGAACTGGCGCACAAAGGCTTGGACCTTAAAATCCTGCCTTTCACCTCTTTGTAGTCCACACCTGGCCCCATGCTTTCAATCACGTTGAAGATGCGCTGCGCGAGCTGTAATTCGCTCTCCTGGCGCTGAAGTTGTCCGTTTGTGTTGGATGCTTCACAAAGCAACTGAGTAAGATTTGGCCAAGTACGAACTGCAAGGGACCCTATCACTGTCCACTCCAATCCATTGCAAACAGCATTGTAGAATCCTGCATCGTGTGCTTTGAGGCCCTCAGGGCTAAGTGTGGGTGATCCCATAATAGACTCTGCTGCTTCATGACGAACACCATCTTTGAACAATCTAAGTACTGCATTAGTGTGTGAAGCAGCAAGTGAGCCGTACTTGACTGTCTTTGGATCCACAGAAGCTAATGGGTGTGTACTTAGCCTGCTTTGGTTCACAAGCTTCACGTTGAATGCTGCAACACGTGTTTGGGCTGGGGGATCAAGTTCCACGCATACCGGCTTTGGGACTGAATCATCCCAGCCCACAGATAGAATATCCTCAATTTGTTGGTGAAAATGATGGCAATAAAACAATGAGTATAATCCCAATCTATTTTTCCAATTGACATTCCAAGATGAAGTAAATAGAATACTATTGGATGAAGAATGGACACCAAATAGAGTCAAATGCAAGTGACAAACAGTTAGCCAAATTTTTAATGAGAAGCAGAGCAGAGTGAATGCACATCTGCTGCGCTCAAACCAAGTCCGTCACGATTGTGATCATGACAATGGACCAGGCTCGGATCGAGACGTAGTCCCCACGCCAGACTTTCAGACCTCAGAGGTAAACATGGGCATGGGCAATCTCACATATTGGACCAGCCAATCAAAATTCAAAGATGGGACAAACTAAACACGGGCGATCTCACATATTGGACCAGCCAAAAAAATCAAAGATTGGACAAACACGGGATTAACAGATTGCAAACCTTATGTAGCCCATAAATACTATATGTACAGTTTCATGGAACCAACCAGCATGTAGATTGGAGAGAAGCGATGGTTCTAAAAACAAGCCCAACACCTGAACTTGAACGCAAACATTCTGGAAACAAACACTTACTGCTATTCTAAAACAGGCTGAGGTTCTTGAGGATTGGTAACAGGGTGGACATGTGCCGGACCAGCCCACCTTGCTCCGCCTTCTCAATCAAATCATCAACCTTTGCCTTCAGCTCTGGACTTATAAAGGACATCTTGCCACCGCGGTTTGGAGGGATATGTTCGCTACAAACCCCTTCTCGAACCAAAACTAGAAGTTTACTTGAAGTGGCAGGTAGAATTGGACAATTAGGTTTCATGAGCAGGAGAAGTTTTTCATCTCAACTTACATCCAAAACAAAAATCATGCAGCAAACAGTGAGACATCATCTCAGCATTCGATTTCTCCCTTTTTCAATGCCCCTTTGTGTCCACATAAGTCATTTTGGTATAAGCTTTGATCCTTGCGCGATTAATTAAACACTTTTGCAGCAGTGGACAAACCCACAGCATCTCAGCTTTGACGCCCTGATTACGCCAATTCATTGAAAAGGTTCAACGTCAAAATTTTCTGATCCCTCTAAATTTTTGGGTGTGGCTTCTGTAGCTTCACGAATTGCAGTACGCCATAAGAAAACAGCTGATTCCCAACTGCGTTTGCTTGTGAAATCAGCAGGTCTAGGGGTATCGGGCTGGTCACTAGTCTTCACTTTCTTGTACTCCAAATAGCTGCTCTTCATTTTCCAGATTGCTACGAAACGCTCCCTCTTCTCCATGGCAGGCATGGTGACAAGGTTCGTACTTCTGGGCGCCAGCTTAAATTGATCCCCAACTGCAGAAAATCCTATATGTTAAAAGTCTTGTTTACCGAAAACAACCCGCAGCAATGCATGTTTAGTTGTACACATGCTTAACAGAGAATGTGTTTGTGCACACTTGCATGTTGAACAGTATAGCTACATTTCTTTTGTTGGGACACATCCACACTGATTAACATGTAAAAAAAAGGGATCCTGAAAGAAGTGGCCTTAAAAATATGGGGGGCAGGTCTTAGTTCTATAATTTTTAACTGGCTGGTCTTTGCAGGATCGCCTTGCCCCAAATGCAAAAACTGGTCAGCATGTCTAAAAAAAAGGAGTTCAACGCCCCACTCCCCAGCAGCTGCCTTGCCTGCACAATGGCAGCGGCTCTCTGCAGGCACGCATGCAACCTTTAAAAAGAAACCTGTATTTGGAGCATGGGCGGTTTTTAACCAACATTGCTCATTGTAGAAACACCCATATACGGTCTAGATGGTTTACATATACTTGTGAGTTTGTGCACACACATGGCCATATATAACAACAGCAAAAAACAAAGGAAAAAACAGTTGCCCAGGTGAACTTAGCACAGTTAAGAAGTTCACCTGGCCTGCTTAGTAAGTAGGCCGGTACCTACTTACTAAGTAGGCCACAGCTTGTTACTAAGTAGGCCCATGCAAATTACTAAGTAGGCCGGAGCAAACTTAGTAAGTTGCTTTTGGTGCACTTAGCTATGTCAGCCAATTTGTTTATGTAACCTCTCCAAGTAGCCTGTGTGTATTTAGCTATGTTGGCCGCTACTTTCTCTAAGTTGACGCGTTCTATTTGGCGAACTTGATATCTAGATAGCACAGTGCCGCGAACTTACTAACATGCTGTAATCAAATAGCCTTGTTGCCCCACTTGCTATCCTATGTTGTCAAGGTTATAACTTAAGTTAGCTCATGTATGTAAGTAGGCCAACCCAACCATCTAGATAGCAACACGGCCGGTCATCCAAGTAAGCCTTTGGCGGACCGCTTGCGCAACCACCGAACAGCAGCAGGATTCGTGCCGAAACCATGCGAAACNATATTGCCTACGAAACGCAGTAGGAGCTGAATGAGCTTCCAAAACCTTTGGCGGACGGCTATGAAATGTCAAATATCAAAAACTAGCGTCCCAAGCCTTTGGCGGACGGCTTGCGAAACCGCCGAACAGCAGCAGGATTCGTGCCTAAACCATGCGAAACAGCGACCACGAACAATGTAGCTGAATGAGCTTCCAAAACCTTTGGCGGACCGCGAACCCCAGCAGGTTTCGTGCCCAAGCCATGCAATCCACAAGTTGCTGGCTCCGTTAGAACGCATTTGGCATCATAACTCCCAGGCGCGCTCCCCCTTGCCGAGGGGTCGGCGGATACTGACTGATCATGTTGACATATCTAAGGGATAACCGCATAGATTTTACGGTGTCAGCATTGGTATGCAGGGCCTTTGGCATCACCTATGTCTATTGGGGCTTCATGGGCGTCATGCCAGAGAGCGCATGGGACTCTATAGAGATGAAGCCGGTGGCCGATTATTTGGATACTTGACAGCATCAGGGAACAGCAAGTATCAGTTGATTTCTTGTTTTGACTTGGACTAGGTCAATCAACACCAATAAACCAAACGTTCAAAAGCCACCCGTTGGCAGTTGGGGGCCTTCAGAATATGTCAACATTGCCCGACAGGATGTCTTCATTCACGGTATCAACTGGGTATTGTTGTTTGTCTCTTGTCTTGCATTGGGCAGTCAACGCTATGATCAAATGGCAGGACATGCAGAGAACTGTTGTTGGATACTTCGTGAACTTTTTATAAGAATCTATTTGTACACAAAGTCTAAAAAGCTGGTAGAGGCTATGAATCCTTCATGTGCACAGGAGTCACTTTTTGAATCGCTTTTGACCCTCAGATTCCTGAAGCATATTGGATTGTTAGATGCACCTCATGCTAGGTGAGCTTTATCTTCAGCAAGATGCCAATGAATTGTTTGAGTCTCATTCCCGGCCTCATTTGGGGTCTCCTCTACATTGTTTGGACGTACGTGCACTACTTGCTGCGGCTTGGAACACCAAATGGCTGTGTGCCTTTGAAGCAAAAACATTTCGAGTTGCACCCCTTCCTTGGGACCCAGGTCTTTGGATCCAACTGTAAGTTTCAACCCAATAGGCAAGCACCATTTGAATGAAGTGACCAGAGTGATCGATGAAAATAAGCATTTGCAGTTGCCCCCTTGCCTTAGCCATTCAGAGCTGGACTCATTTCTGAGTAATCATGCATTTTCTGCATGTGTTTGCATCAATTTTGTTGTAAATTGGTGAGTGAAAGACAAGACCCTCATGAATAGGACCATCAGAACAAATTTTCATGGGAAAAGACCATCACCACCGTGATCTTGCTCCCTGGCAAGAGTTGCCCTTCAGGATGAGTATCCTCCCGAGCTCTGCCCTTTATATTCTGCCTTTGACTGGAATCGTCCGAGAGAGGCTTTATTGTTCGCATTTCTTGCAACTTGACTTTGGAAACGCACCAAAAAGGTGAGTTGCTAGGAGACCTTTTGAATGTGTTGGGGTGATGGTGATGATGAGGAGGAGGGGGAGGAGGAGAACGCCGTTGTTCATGTGGCCGAAGATATCTCAGCTGGTGCGGGCTTTCTGGATCAGCAACATGTGAAAACGAAGGATACCGTAGGAGTCAGGCTCTTCGAAGAATGCTCATGGCTAAAGGGCGTCGTAGCATATTTCAGCATGTGACAGCTCAGCATGACCTGTGACAAGAGACAGGATACTCTGACAGTTATAGACAGCACGGCCATCAAAACCATCCACAAGAGTCGGTCGTTCCAGGCATATTTTGTGACCTCACCCATCAACATTGGCGTGTACATGGCAATCCGGAGTTGCACGAAGCGCATCTTCCCGGAGGCTTTTGGGTGTGCAATTGCTATGCTATATGAATTGATAGATAGATAATGGATCTGTGAAATTCTGCAAAGACAAACCACAATTCAAATTGCAGCCATATCCCAGGTCCCTGCCTTCAAGATGGAGTTGTGTTTTTTTCCATATCCACGGAATTGAACCCAAGTTCTGTCCGGCCGATCTGACGTATCCCGTATCCCCTTCAATTCTAAAACGGCATTTTTGTGGAAACGCGACCTAGTTCAATTGACTCCTGGGAGGATCATAAACTCTTGGAGAGGGCTTAGCATAATGAAACACCAATCCTACACTTCTCATAGTCTTTTTTTCCATATTTGTTCCAGGAGCGCCAAGAGGAAAGTCTTGTGGAAGAGAGAGGAAAACTTATGGAAGTGATGCAGCCGGCTGAGCCCGAGCCGCAGAAAAACTGCTGCTTTGGCTGTGGCCGATAATCGCTAGCTGCCAGGATCCCGAGCCGCCGGAGCCTCCATGGGGGGAGCCGAAATTTCTGGCAATCTAATAGAGCAACATTTTGAGTTGTAGAAATGGTGAAATTTAGTGGATGGAAACTCCTTCCAGCAATCCATATGAGTTTGCAGATCAGCGGCACGGGAGTATTGAAGTTATTTTGCCAAATCTGCCAGTGGAAAATACTGGCAGAGTCCCTGTAAAAACTAGGCAAGGAAAACGGATCCTTGCGTCTCTATTTACTTGCGGCAAAGGCCAATGAGCTAAGCTTATCCATACAATGGAAATGCATGTGCATGGTGCCGTCAATGGTCTTCACAATGATTGCGACAATTACCTTTATTGGTATCTTGACTAAATTGCAGGGTGGATTCTGATGTAAATAATATATATTATATAATAATATAAAAATAATGTACTATATATAATATATAATATATATATAACATAATTTTTAATATAATATATAATTTTTATATTTAATATAATATATAATTTTTATTTTAATATTTTTTATTAAAATTTCTTTAATCTTAGATAAAATATGGCATTTGGATAAATAAATAGGTATGATTATCTATAGATATTAAAATCGATAAATGACAATGAATGACGAATGAATATGAAGGGAAATGAAAGAAGATAAAGGATGAAGAAAGATGGATAAAGATAAATAAAGATTAATTAAGAATGAAGATGAATAAAAATGAATGAAGATAAATGAAGATGAAGGAANATTTTTATAAATTTTATTTTAAATTTCTCATTTTTTTTTTTAATTAAAATTAATATAATTTAGAATTATTATTTATAATATAAAATATAAAAAAAAAAAAATATATATATATGGAATATTATATTTATATATATATATATATTAATTAAGATAAATATAATTATATGTATTATATTTATATTTATTATAAATTTATATTTTTATAAAAATATTTAATGCAATTTTCTTATCTTTATTATAATAATATATCTTATATCTTAAATTAATCTTATCAGAAATTTATAGGTCTTGCTCAAAATATCCGAGCACCGGCCACGGCCCTGTGTCCTTGCTGAAATAAAAGCCTTCAGTAGTAACCAAAGATTATAGAAATCCCTCCCATATATTTTTTGCTTCATCATTATATACCCACAGAGGCTGACACAAGACCAAGATAGGGTCAACGCAGGCTAACCTAGGGCCAACATAGGGCCAACCTATGACAACATAGGCGAACATAGGGCCTTTTCCTCCCCCCCTCGGCCGGCGCCCGGCTGACAAGCGTAAGCCTTTAAATCCCTAAATTTAACGCGAAGTGGACTCTTCCAAAAAGCCGAAAATTCCTAGAACTTTAAAATTACATTTATCCTATTTAAGAATATTTAAAATACATATATTATATATAGAATTGCCATATCTTTAGAATAATATTGTTTTATACGCAAATGCATTCCTTTGGCAAATCTGCCCTCAATTGGGTCTAAAATCGCATGATGCGCTTGCGTACAATAAAACGAATTCGTCCAATTTCGAATTTTGCAAGATCTTGCCAGCGATGTCACCTGCAAATGTACACGAAGAATAAGTTTCCTACTGTCTGCTCTGAAAGAATCAACCCTTTCCTCATGGCCTTTTTCTGCAATTGGCAATGATACTAGTACTAGTACTGAACTATCAAGCAATGACGTTGTGTATTGTTGTACTGTCTTAATGTAGCCAACGCCATGTTT
The DNA here is from genome assembly GCA_000507305.1 of Breviolum minutum Mf 1.05b.01. Lineage (NCBI taxonomy): Eukaryota > Dinophyceae > Suessiales > Symbiodiniaceae > Breviolum > Breviolum minutum. The sequence goes on along the minus strand of DF244526.1, from coordinate 6,538 downwards.
TTGTCATTGACTAAGTCTCAAACCATCGTTTTGGAGCCGGTGAGCTGGAATCCTTACCCGACCAACAGATACAATATGGATCGTGGCCCTCGTGGCTACCCATGTTTTTCTCACCTTATTCGCTATTCAATGAATCAATTCATTTCGCATTCGAACGGTACACAAAAAACCCATGCAAGCCAGAAAGAACGATTTTCAGACCCCTGATGGCTTCTGTACTGAGCTTCAAACCACCAATCCTCGAAGAGACAAGTCATCAGCTGCAGCTGCAGAACGATCAGAAACTGTCGGGCGGGACTATCTTGATCTCGATTGGAGTTGGTGATGAAGAAGTCAAGTTTATGAGCCTACCATGTATACCCAGGTGTGCAAATCAGCTTTGGGATGGGTTTGGGTAAAAAATGGTAAACACACTTTCATGCATTCAATTTCTCCGCTTAGTGTACATACACTAACACTGATGACCCCATGGTTCTACTGCCACCCTGCAAACTGGCCTACAGCACAGGCTGCTTGCCGTGACAGGCGCTCTTGCTGCCGGCGTTGTTCTGCTTGAAGCCGCATCTGCGCAGATTCTGTTGCTCATTGAGGGATACACCTGTGGTATATCGTAGTACATACATATGACATTTGCATCTCCTGGCCTGGTCAATTTCTTCCACATGTTGGGCCTAAAACGTCTGAAAATGTTTCAACTCTCAGCGATCATCTGAATCCCTGAATCCAACAAAGCCTTGAAAATCCTTAGAAAAGGTACAAATGATTGATTTGATCCTGCACAAAAACTGCTGCAAGTTGGAAGATTGAGAATGGTACGCTGTTGAATTGACCAGGGCCTTGCGTTGATTTCAGTAAAGCGCGATTGCTTTTTGCTTTGAAGCAAACTTGGAAGTACCAAACATCTAACCGTATCACTTCTCATCTCAAACAAGCAATTGAACATGAATACAAGTTTCAAGGGAAACATATGATATAAACATATATATATATATCATATATGTCATATGCGATAGTATAGGTACATGCAATAGTCAATAATCATACATATCTGGAATTTTCACTTCAACACTGACAACTACCGAGGCACTCCAGCGAGGTTCATAGCCGTAGAGCTCATCTGGGTTGTGGGCAAACCTCTGACAAAATATGTTTGAAGAACACATATATATATATAACTTCTAAATAATTTTAAATTGTAAATCATGTCATCAAAAACTACAAAAGGATGTCTGACTTGGATTGACTTAGTTCATGTTGTGTGTGTTTTGTCTTTTTGCTTTTTTTGGACTCAATTGGTTCATAATTTCGGAACGTCTCCAACCGCGACCATGAAAATGGTGTAGTTTCACTCTGACTCAGCTTGCTGCGGGCAATTTGGCTCTTGAGAGCACACACCTGCCTGGATGGGCGGATATGGATGGACTTCAGGAACAATTTTCAAGCACAACCATGGCCTCAAAAACCCTAAGTGCTTCCTGTTTGAGGCGTTGTTGAGCCCCAAAGCCACTAAACAAAGTGACCTTCTATTTCATGCCGTGGAAAGTTTGCTCTTTGAATCTGAAACCCTGGACTTTTATACTAAGACTACTTTATAACTCTTTGTTTTTCCCCAAACAGCGCCATGGACACTATCTGCTTCACAATGTTCCATGCAAGGTACACATTCATTCTGATTGGAGTCTTCTAATGAGGAAATGAACTGCCTATAGGTTCGCCTTGACGTTTCCAAAACGGGATGTTCCACTATGGCTCTGTTTCATCTTGAATCACTTTGCATGCACTGATCTACATTTGTCGGGGCCTGCCTCGAGAAATTCCAAGCACATCTCTCTCTTTCGAGGATCACCTGGTATCGGCATGCATCCACAGCGATTGCCAACGTGGATTGGCGGGAGGTTGTTGCGTTGCCAACTCATACTAAATCCATGCGCAGAAGATGCCTACTTGAACACAAGGTAGTGTGGTGTTGGATAATGATGGGGACTGAAGTTGCCACAAACATGGGCGACCGCACCTGTGATTGGGGTTGGTGGACCCCCGCACGCATTCAAAAGGAGCCGCATAAGAGCAGCATCCTCAGCAACCAATTGAAGGGAACGTCATGGGGATGGCTCAACCTGCGTTTGAGACATATCCACTTATGAGGAGGCTGCCGCTTGAATAATTCTTCGGTCAGATTCAGGGCAGGCGCAGCGCTTTTTCATGCTTTTCAATTTCTGTTGCAAAACACATGGCCGCCATTCCCAGAGGGAACCACAGGACTCTGTATGCCTTCCCCCGGAAGATGTTCTTGCCCGATGGAAAGGAACTTGGCGATGTCGCTGTCCGCACATGGTGTGGTTCTCATCAACCCTCCAGGGCAGCTTGAGCATCCACAAAGGGAGTTAAATCATCGACGTGTCTCTCCCCTCCTCTGGGCCGCAGCCGTTTAGTGGGCCAGTAGAGGCAGCTGCACGACTTCTGGTGTGCCCCAAAAGATGTTGCAAACATTAAGGGCGTTTTCCCGAATGCTCATTGATTTAAGCATATTCACACCAGCCTCTCCAGTTCACATAACAAATGCGCTTTTCTGGACTCTTGTCTCAGTTGGCCCCCACCCCGGCCACATGGTGGTAGTGGTGCTGCTCTTGGAGCCTCTTTGGATTGTGATCTGAATATGAACGGAGCACGGAGCAGTGAGTCCATCAACCTCAATGACCATCGTATCACATTCCTTTGGCCCATTCCTCTGCGCCGGTAGCACCGAAAAAGCCGAGCTTGGTTCATTGCCGCAAACATCGCATGGCATTCTGGAAGTGACTGAGCTTCTTGAGGACGTGAAGCAGCTCGTGGAAACTCCGCTCTCTTTCATCCTGCAGGATTTCCCCAGTCAAGTACAGTTCTCCTCGGGGTGCAGTTTGACCCAGATCTTCCATGGTGCCGACACCGTTGTCCTTGGCACTGAACCGGCGAGGGTTGCCAATGGAGCATCCTCGTCACGCACGTGCAGTCGGTGAGCCTCCAGGCCTGGACATCGATATCAGGCACAGTTGGCCAAGGGACAAGACCAACCCCGTGGGATGTAGAAAACCCTGTAAATAGTGGGATAACCTATCTATCAACTGGTGCAGGATTTCTTCCATCAACAGTAGTACTTTCAAATGGGGTCGCCAAGCCCACGTCTTGTCGTCAAGACTATTGGACGAGCCTGCATAATATCAGGATCAACATCTTTCACACTCCCTTCATCCGAAAGCCTGTGAAGTTTCTTGAGAACGTTCGCTCCTTTAATATATCAGATAAGGTCAAGATAGGTTGAGAGATGGGAGTCATGGGAGACGCGATGCAAAATCACTGTGTAGCAGCGCCTGGCCAAGCCCTCCGGTGCAATGGATTGAAGATCAGTTGGAAGTCTGCTGGGCATTGCGGCAGCGGTGCCCACTGGCCTTTTAAATGTCTGGAAGCCACACCCAATCCTGCATTGCAGAAGGCACCTCGCAATGAGATAGACGGTGTAGAGAGGCTTGGTGCAATATGGTGACTGATGGTAGCGGCACCCATTGGGGCCCAGGATTTGATCTATTCATTTCAGTCACATATGATTAAACACTTTCTACTAAATATATAATGCGAATCATGTTGGAATCAAAATGCTGCTAATCAGTTGATCGAACTTCATGCTGGATATTCAGCAGAATTACCTGCTTCGCGGGCAGAACCAATTTGGCTGCAGTGAGCGCATTGTTCAAGCTGGAAAAGTCAGGCTTCGCAATCTCCGGAGCAATCAGACGCAGCAAGACTTCACCTCAGCTGATGGTCGTCTGAGTCGGCTGAATGCAATCCCTTCCATCCAAGCTATCTCTTGCCCTATGGTCCTGGGGCTGTTCAAACCCACCCATCCGACATACAGTAATTATATTCATCTGGCCAGATACCCGAACTCGAAGGTTTGTTGATTGCCAAAGCCAGCAAAGCCTCCCGCAAGACCGCGAAGGCGCAAAAGCCATAGATCTCAGGTGGTGGCTCTGGCAGCTTCCGAAGCAGCTGGGCCAAGAGGTCGCAAATCTGATTGGCATAGCCAAGTCGGACTTCCTCTGGAGGAGACAAGCAAGAGTGGGCTACAACCGCTCGCTCTGTTGTGAAAAAACATCAAAATTATGCAACAGAAATCAAGACAAACACTGGCCAGGGAACACAAACAAACATCAAGCATCACCAGGATATTGGCTGACTTAGTTTGCTGGAAGAAAGCAGGACAAACATTGCTCATCCAGAAACCCATCGCAAAAATTTTAGTTGTCATCATCTATGAAACCTCTTTACCCGGAGACACACCCCGTCCGTCCTGTGCAGCTGCGATGGACCACTCTTGACCCTGCATGGGAATGGGACGTATAGAGTTTTGTGGGGCACTGGGCACTCCCAGAGACGATGGTGAGCTCGCAACAGTTTTTCCCCGTTAGAATTCCATTGTGTGGGATCAAATAGTGTGACCAGACCAAAAAACCCTGGCACTCTGTAGAATCAAGGATCCGCACAGGCTCAGTCCCCACCATGCGAGATGCTTGTTTTGGGGACTTGGTGAATGGTGGCAATCCTTGATTGTACCCCAGGAGTGTTGAATTTATGTGCTTTTCATAAGCTCAAGTTGCAGATATTCAAAAGCTAGCTGTTTCTCAGCCCAAGCCTAGAACTCTATATAGAGGCAATCTGGTATACTAACTTGGGTGGCCCAGTCTCCTGTCATTTCAAGCTATTCCGTATCATTTGGTGTGTCACGTCAAGTCATTTCAAAAATAGTGTCATTTCACGTCATGTCTTCGTGCCATTTCAAGTCATTTCATGACATGGAATGACACGAAATGACTCAAAATGACATGACATTACATGTCATTATGATACAGAAAAAATAAGACCAAATTACACAAAATGGAAAGAAGCGATGAGAAAATATCTCATCCATGAAAGGCACGGCTCTCACTCCAGGCCTAATCAGCGATGAACAGCTCGCCCCCAGTGTAGGGTCCAAGCCTTGGAAACCCGCAGGGGGACTGGCCATGTTTCCGACGTTCGTTTCCAATTTGAAATTGATCACGTTGGGAAAGAAGACCTCATGGCCTCATGTTATGTATTCAGCATTCTGACGCATCAACCTCACAAATTCGTCTTTGCAATTCATCATGGGCCAATGCAGAAAAACAGAAACACGAAGGGCTGAATTTTCAACCTCCGTTCATCCTGGGCAAAACCCACCCGATGATGAAGGAAGGGCCCAAGTTATTCTTGTCGCAGTGCAGCTTCGCTGAGTAGCCGTCATTGAGTTGCACCTCAGCCATCGCTGGAAAAAAACTGCCACAAGACTCACTGGCCAGAACTGGCCACCACACGTACCATCCATCAACTCCAGTTCTTTCACTTTTATAATGGTCGTGGTCATCACCCAAATAGTGATGTATTTACGAAGCTTCTGATTCCCTAATAAGGTTTGGATGATCATCTCCCTTATATCTACTTTGGACTATGGCACAGGTGCTCCAAAGTTTTCAGCTGGAAATGGAACCATTCAAATCTCTCAGCCCAGTGGCAAAGGTGTACCTAAAGTCTGCATCCGGGATCTCTTCTCTAGCCAGCTTCGCCAAAATCTTGGTCAATCTCCTTGAAAACCCCAGTTGTTCTAATTGAACCAGCCTTTTGTGGGTAAAAACAACGGCCATTTCCAAGAATGAACAAGCATGTGAAGTGATGCAAAACGCAAAGAAGCTTGACTGGAACGATCCGCACTGGTATTTTTTGAATGCCTTACTGCCAAGTTCGAAAACATGCAACCTCCATCGCCAAGATGGGAGCCAAGCATCGGCATTCTGTGTGACCGCAGGCTCAGCGAGAGGCCGGGTGCGAAGAGCGGCTTGGTCGCACTGAGACAGAAGGCCTCTCGATGTTGGAGGAAGTGTGGGCAAAATATGGGCAAGGCAATGTGTGAAGACAAATAACATAATATGGTTACCTACAATCCTATCCTTGTTTTGGTTGCTATGGATTCCCATGCTGCATGGTGGTCATCCTTACTAAACGAGGTCAACCAGAACCAATCCATTGATTTATCTAAAACCCAAACGACGAAAAGTCCTTTTTTGTCACTCAAGTGGACAGCAAGGCCATGCCTTGCCAGGACTTCTCAGCACCACTTAGAGCCTTGGCCGCTGCTTGCAAGGAGAGGATTGCAACACAGTGCAAGTGCACTCAACGGACTCAACAAACATCGAAATGTTTGATAAGGTCAGGGTCACAAGAAATCCGCCGACCCCTCGTCGCTGTGAGGGGGAGCGCGCCTAGGAAGTTGTTGTATAGAAGGCCAGAGCTCGACACGATTTCGAGGCGATTCCAGTGGAGGCATTTCCAAAGGTGGCAGGGAGCCACGGCCACATGCCCAGCCTATGCAAACACCATCTGACACGGCAGATGCGAAAAGTCCCAAACACCATCTAGTCACGCATAGGCTGGGCATGTGCTCTGTGGCTGTTTTAGATTGTTTTATGTGGATTCCAAAGGTAACGTGAAA
>DF244525.1:897-25992 GCA_000507305.1 Breviolum minutum Mf 1.05b.01 | reverse complement strand
GCCCAAAAAAAAAAACGTCAGTTCAACACTTGCGAAAAAATCATACCCTCCACACCAAAAACATATATCCAAAAAGCAGTGATTTCTTAACAAAACCGTTTCAAGGACAATGGACAACTCCCCCCCAGCGCCTGATGCAGCCTGGAATTCCCTTGGTTGGGAGAGCGTTTTTTTAACCGACGACTCCAGGGGAAGGGTTTTTTGCTGGAAGTGTGTGTTGTCGTTCTTTTTTTAAGAATTTCCCCCAACAAGAAAAAAACGTATTTTTTAAAAAGGGGTGGTATGAATATACTTTTCAAGAGGTTCTCATGAACTGAGAACGGAATTTCTCTTGTTGGTCACAGCAACCTTTATTTTCGTCGGCCCAGCGTCTCCCTTTTTTTCGGGCGCATAGTCTGAATGTGAGACGAGATCTTTTGCATTGACAGCCTTGGTGACGAAACGGGTTTCTGGTGAAGCAGCTTAACCAAAGCCTGTTGGAAGGCCCATAGCCTTCAACATCATTGCTTCCTCATCTTCTTCATCTCCGGGGACATCACCAGTTTCACCAATATCTTTTTTGTCAATGTCATCCTCATCATCCTCTTTTTCCTCTTTTTCTTCATCTTCTAAACCAGCTGCACCTCGTTTTCTCTTTTTCTTTTCCTTCTTGCGTCTTTTCTTCTCCTCTTCCTGCTCTTCCAGCGCCTGGATCTTGGCTGCAATATCCTCAACTTCAGCCTCCTCAGTTTCCTTCTTCATTGATTTCAGCTTATCTTTGATGCGATCTACACCAATTTTCTCCACTTTCATATTCATCCCAAGGTTGCGATTGTGCCTGCGCCCGTTCACATGTTCCAGGTACGAAGCTGAATCCTTGATCAAACATTCACAAACACTACACCAGTATCCACCCTGCAACGGCTTGATGGTGTGAGCTGTGACTGTTCTCATCTGTCCCAAGTTCTTGTCAAGCTCAAGTTCTGCTGATCGTCGTTTCAAAAAAGTACGTTGAGATGAGGGTAAAGGAATCACCGGATCCTTTCGGCGACCAATCCGTTCAGGGCCAAACATGATGTTTTGTTTGGCTTTTTCTAAATAAACATCCTTGTCCCAAATCTTTCGTCCCATCGCATCAGTAGCTCCTTCCTCATCTTTCTCTCCTGGATCTGATGCCATGCTTCCCGCACAAAAAAATAACAGGAAACTCAAGGATTGAGAAATATACACTGCATATTGGAATTTGAGCTGGAAAACGAGCTGCAGATTTTTCCACTTTTTCCTCGGGGACAAACTGGGAAAATCACATCTGTCAACCAAACGCTTTAAAACTCCCAATGTGAAGGTCCTGTACTTTCACACAGAAATTTGCAAATCACAGGCCCTTCTCGAAAGAATCCCCCATGGCACGGTGATTCGCTTTTACAAAATGCTGCAACATATTTTTACAAGAAAAAAAAACTTCAACATCATCCTGTGTTTGATCTACCTTATGAACTTGGAGATTTCTAAGTTTAGCCTCACTGAAAACATCAAGTTACTGTCTCTACGCACTGTTAACATCTCAACAGCATCTCGGCAAACGCACAGTGCATCTCCACCACTTTGGATCCGTACGTATCCCCCTGAGAGGCTTTGCAATATGTGGACGCCTGGCGGAAAGAATCTTCAAATGCAGGTCCTGTGTAGAATCTTGTGTAGAATCCTGTGTATAATCCGATTTGCCCATGGTTGTTGCATCCTATATCATGATTTAATCTACAAAAAAAAACAGCAGTTCAATTTCACCGACTTCTTTGGACTGACGGACTGACATCATTTTACATCTAGCTTACTTTATCACATGTACTACGGATCACATTTGTATAGCAGATGTATTGTCATATATATATATAAACATATATATGCAACTAGAGTCCTATGCACTCCTATTCACTCCTGAGGTCAAATGTTCGTCTTGCGGCTCTTGCGCCCGTGCCCAGTGTTGCCTTCCAACCGATTCCGTTGGGCAACCGAATCGGATTTGACCTCAGATTCGGAGCTGACATGCCTGGGGGATCAGTTCTTGGATGGTTCGTGAAACATGAGATCTTCACCATTTTCCACAAACAAAAAAACGGAAAAACATGTGACATTTTCCATGTGAAACATGAGATGTTCATCATTTGTTTTCCAACTTTCAATTTTAAAATGATATTTGGTTTTCCAAAAAAAAAAGGTGAGTTCACTTGATCCAATCTTGTGGCTTTTGCATGAGGGGTTCCTTTTTTCCACAGGTACCAAGTCCTTCCTTGATCGGCATTTTTTCCACCCCCCATCAGTCGCAATGCCCAGGGAGCATTGGGACAAGACAAGATACGAAACGAGACGCCGGCAGTTGCAATGGTAAGGTCCCAAAAACTCACTCACTGGCACATATTTCCTAATTCCCGTTCAATGTCAAATCATTTCAGGGAGACTTCCAGTAAAATCTCAATCAAGGGTGTAAACTTGTTTGAGACGGGCCAGGGCCATAACTCACCCTTGTTTGAGACGGGCCATATCTCACCCAAATTTATGCTCATTACTTGGGCATCAAAGGAGATGAAGGGAGCAAGAGGATGAGACCCGTGTACATGCATAGTCTTGCAGTCTTGCAAATACAATTTGAATGACACATAGAACATATGACTTGCTGGTATCTACTGTAGATATAGCTACAACAAATATTGAAAAATATAAAAATACATTCTGGGAAATTCTGGTGAGAGCACACAAACTGCGAGAAAAAGTGTCCCGAGTAGGCTACATGTGGCACCCCTGTAGGACCCATGGTTATCGCCTAAGCCCTTCACAATCTCTTCCCATGACATGCCACAGTTCCTTGCACACATAGCCAGCGACTCCAGCAACGAAAGCTTTCTGCACGGCAACAACGTGCAGCACCAACAGCGGCTCAATGGTTTGCAAATTGCTCCCCAAAAAAGTAGCTTCATGACTCACCATCACTCACAACATTATGACACAGGTTGCTTCACCATCATTTTTCACCAATGAACCGCTGTTGGTTTTCTCTTGGTGGGTTGTTTTCACTCATGCTTCCTGCTTGGTATGCTGCTCCACCAGCACTTTCTGACCTGACACATGTCAAAAGGTGAAGGGCCATGTTAACACTAAAAAAATGGCATATGTTTCTATATATATATATATGCTCCGAAAAACCCGGGTTTCCCATGGGTTTCCCCAACGTTTTGCTTGAAGCCGTTCTCGATAGTGAGTGGCCCGAGCACTGAAGAAACCTTCCAAGCAATTCAAGGTGGGTAGGCAAGAGATTCATGTGAAAAATGGCTAGCAACGTGAATGCCAAACATCAGTTCCCATACCATCCATGGATGGTATATTTACTTACATTTGGTTGATTTTGATTGTAAATGCAGATAAATGTACCATACATGGATGGTATGGGTTTTGCTGGAAACATATTTCACATAAAATTGATCGGTTACCAGTTGACAACTCAGAAACTTTGCTATCAATAGATCTCGAGAAGTTCAGAAGTAAATCTAGAAGATGTACTTCCTACTGCTACTGTATAATTGAAGAGAACTAATTTGACAAAACAACTCCAAATGTCCGGGGAAAAACATATTTATTGTGCAAAAAACCCATCATCTCGAGTCTTGCTCTCATGCATGCTCTGGCTTTTGATGCTATGTATACCATCTCAGGTCTCTTCCTATATCCTCCTATCTTCACGACCTCTGACACGCTTCCCTCAGATTTCACCATTAATTCTACGTGCTGCGCAGGGAGCCATCGCCATCCTCGTCCAAATCATCTTTCATAAAGACACGGTCCTGTGACACTGGTTCCAGGTCACAACGCAACTGATAATACTGATGATAGTGTAGCGGTATAGCCTCTTCAAAACATCCTTCCCGTACAAGCACCAAAAAAGAACGGGAATCAAAAAACGATATCAATTTAAGAACTAAGATTAGAATGTGCTACAAGATGGTACAACAACCTTTTTCCAACCCCCCACCCCGAAAAAATCGACACCTACCTGGTGGTGTTTTTGCCTTATTGCCATTTACATAAGCTCTTGCTTTTACCAAATACTTACTTTACAACAGCCTCTTCCCCTTCCCCTTCCGACATCCTCCTCACTTTTCAGGAGCCGTAAGCTGTCATAACGGAAGGTGTCCAACTCCTTCACCTTAGAATTGTGCGGAAAAAAACAGTCGGTTCAGTTGATGCTAGGTGGAAACCGGGGATTCTAACTTTGACTTTGACCTCCGTTGTTAGAATCTTTGAATCTTAGACTTTCTTGACAAAGAGATTGAAAAAACTGAGAGTTTAATCCCCACATTCATTTAGAAAAAGACAACGACGAAGCTGAAATCACTTATTTACCAACTCAAGGTTATGTTCTGAAAATAAAATTCCCGCCAATCGGATTCTGGTAAAAAAGAGTCCCCCAATCATACCTTGGTATATACTTCCATTCCAAATATCGTCAACTCATGTGGAGTTGAAACATGGCATGGAATTTTTGAATGTTCCTGCTTCGATGTCCCAGGAAGTTAGTAAATGGTTAGTAAATGGGTTATAACCTCCTTATAATGTGGTTCCTGGGACATCCAAGTGGGTCCCTTTCCAGGTGATCTTAGTGATCTTTTTACATCTCTCCAAGGAAGCCCCCTAAAGCATGCCATGGCACTGGTACAGGAGGTATGGAGACAGTTTGCAAGACCGTCAGGAGATAATCTACGTCGGGTTTGGCACCCTTCATGGGCCTGGAATTCCATGGCGGACAATCCACAGCAAGTGGTGTTGCAATGGTGGACTTTGACACAGGAATCTTCCCAAGAAAGAAACTGGAAAAAGAATCCCGAAAAATGGGGTCTTCATTGACACATGGGGGTGAAACCACATGTTGCCTTGAATTTGATTGTTTTTTTGTGCATCACTTCATTGATTCGTGATTCAGAACCATATAAGCAGCCATCATTGCCGTGACATCTGCATCTTCTGAAGCCAAACTTAGTGTGAACATGCATCCTTTTCATTGTGAAGCTTATTATCATTTGGATCATTCTAGTATCATCCTGACAAGGAGGTCACCATTATCAACCTACCCAAACAATGCACTACTACAGTAACAAATTGGCAAAAATTGCTCAAAAACTTACCATCCAACTTGCATTCTTTCATCATACCAATATGGGTACCGTACACCCCCGACAATTCACATTTCACCCTGAAAAGAGGACCATTTCAAAAGGAAGTTGCATCTTCCAACCATGAATTTTCAGGTCAACATGCTCAGTTTTCAGGAGGGTTTCAAACGAAATCCCAGTAAGGATCGGATTCCACACATTATCCCGGGCCTCGAAGGAAGCACCGCCAACAAATCTTGCAAACACTTGGGAATCATCACCGGCAACTGCGCCTCCTTGCGTTGGGAGGTGCATGGTATCATGGCATCATGGCATCCACTCCAACCAATTCCCCAAGCGAAACAAATGGAGAAATAGCCGCAAAAAATGTGAAGAAAATAGCACACAAATCTCCTTGCCCCGGAAGAAACACCCATCCAACACATCGGCATTTGTGTGCTTGTTCGTCCCTTTGACATACGTTGCAAGTTCCAATTTTATTGCAACGTGAGGTTTCAGTCCTGACCCTTCTGCTCAGCTGGAAGACCTTCTGTCTGACGTTTCCGACTGGTCACCACATCCAATGCAGGTTTGAAGGCCAACATCTTCCTGATGGTAGAAATGCATGGGATTTGGGCCGGGTTGGCCTTAGCAATTCTGAAAGACCCTGAAAAAATTTCACCCGATAGATTCTTCAAAGATCTCAAAGATTACAAACCTCCAATCATAGAAATATGATGTATTTGCGTACTCTTCCCGCAGCTGTTACTTTATCCAGAATTAGTAACTAGTATGAACCCATCACACACCCACACCACCCCACCCCAAACAAAATTGCTTTCTAGCAAAGAACGAATCATCAAAAAACCTTAAAGGCCTTATAGAATTTATAGATATTATATATGCAATTTCCAAAACACACACCGAACCGCGCGCCCCCGACTTCAGCCCAGGTCACGACGTATCCGGTCTCGCCACTTGCGACAAGAGCCCCAAGGCTGCGGCGCCGCCCGCCGCCGCGCCCAAGCGTTGCTGCTCCGTCTCGGCATCGGCTACGACCTGGTCCTGTCAACCACGAGGAAACTCCATCAACATAGGCTTAGTTGTGGGTTTTGGGTTGTTGATGGTCTATATCTTTTGATCAATTATTGGACAAAAGAATGACATGGGCAGTATATAATTGATATGGCATATAGGGGTTGATAGGTGTATAATTTTTTGCTGTATATTTTACGGCTTTTAACAATCAAATCTGTGTGTTCTCTGTGGGAAAAGGGGGCAATAGAAGTGTTGACCATAACTAGTGGTTTACTTGGAAAGATTCTCAATTCATTGCCCAAAAAAGACTAGCACGACATAAAGTTTCACACAAGTGAGTACTGCTTGCAAGTGCTTGCAAGTGGCGCAGTGCATAACCACAACGAGTGAAGTCTCAGTCACATTTGTTTGATGCACAGCCCAATACTGCTTTTCAGAAACCTTTTGGAAAACAAAACATACCTTCATATATTCATAAACATATCAATATATAAACATAATCAGCATTTTCAAATATACCATACTATACATAAATATCTTTTACGGTCTTGATATACACTAAACAAATGTCAATGTATATATATGAGCAGGAACTGCACGTGTATGAAACTACCACCAAAACCAACCCCAGCATCAACATCACATGGCTGCCTCTAGCTGCACAATAGCTGCAGGTACCACTTCAGACCTTGACCTCAAAGATTCGTCAAGGTAATACGAAGGATGTTTCCCCTGGAAAAAAAAAAACGACACGAAAATGTGTTTTTTTTGGGGGGGGTCTGGGGTGATGATGGTGGTAAAACCTTTGGAAAAAAAAATCGTCACTTCATAAATTCCAAGTTTTTTTGCAAATGTGACTTGAAAGAAGGGTTTTCTCGTTTGGTTCCACTTCACAAGTCAAAATTGCAGCGTGCGTTTAGGGAAATCTAACCTGGTGATGTTTGCTGAACAATTCGATGTAGAAAGAAGCTTTTTCATGGGATTGTTTGAACGCTTTGGAAAGGATCATTGTGAAGAAAGAAGGGTGAATTCTGGCTTGGTTTCGAACCACTGCAAATACTGATGCATGATTATATATATACCTCATCAATTGAATTTGATACTCATGGGAAACTGCTAAGACCTGCGATCACAAATTCGTGAGATTTTTCTAATAAAAAATCATCTTTCACAGCACTGCAGGGGCCCATAAAATCCATGATGTGAGTAGATTTTTTGGGGGGTGAAGATTGTAGCCTCCCTCACCTCCCTTGAAAACTCCAAGTGGCCTTGGTACCAAGTGGAGGAATCGAAAACCTTCCTCCACTTCTTGGATACTGGTGGACCTCAGGTCAGTCCAGTGGATTTTTGTTGAAGATAGGTTGGATCTACCCCTGCCGGTCACCACCAGGATGACCTTACATTTTTCGGTTCGGGAATCCTAACCTACACCTTCATTTGCCACTAAAATTCTGGGTGGTGGAGTAGGTCCAGATGATAGGTAATTATGTTGAAAAAAACATGGCAACTTTGCAAATGATACGGTATGAGTGAATCTGACTCCATCAATTTTTACGTCTAAAGGTGCTCTCCAGTGATGGTTTTGAGACTCAGGCTAATTTTTCACAAAAACGCTCTCATTTTCTAGTTTATGGTTGAGTCACCCATTTGAAAACTAGTAGTCAAATTTCATCATCTCCCCCAGGTAAGGATGAAACTTTTGAAAAATGTTTCGAAGCCACCACATAGTATTTCATCGTGTCAATTTTGCACTCTTTTCACTTTGGGGTGCTCCCGTCAAAATAGAAATAAAGTCACGACCAGGAGCATTTTACTGTGAGTAGGGGATTCCCTAACCTTCACTTTCCACTGTACTTTATATGTACATGTTCATCACTATTGCCTAACTAGAAATGCTGCAGCTACAAGGAATTGTCAATCACGACCAGGAATCCATCTCTACGATTTTGGCGCTTTCATTTTCACTGATAATTTCACCAAATAAAAGTTGCAACCAAAAAAACATCACAACAGCGAAGTGGCAAAAAACGCCACAAAAGGCGATGCTTTCAATGCTGAGGAGAAAAAAATATCTAGCCAGGTGGTGGTCACAACCCAATTGAAACAAATATGTTCGTCGACTGAGATCATATCCCCACTCCCCCAAAGAGGATAAGAAAAATAGAGGGAACAAAAATAGATTAAAAGCGACACCTACCCTTAAAAGCAGCTTCTCCCATTGCACCTGGAACTTGACCTCTCAAATTGATCATAATATTTCCCAAAACATAATCATGAATTTAATGATCCCTGAACTATTCACTTTGTTCAACTAGGGTATTACCACCAATTTCTAAACATATAAACTCAATTTCCAAACTTTTCTGAAAAGTTTTATTCATGTTATTCCTATCCCTTTTTTGAGGGGTTTTGCTCATTCTTTAGCTTCCAAACATTGACCAAACAGGGATTTTTTGGGGCCACAAAAAAATCCACACATCGATGATTTCCAGTCCCAGGTGCAAGCCCAGTGAGATAGGTGTTTGTAGGATGTTTTCTTCATCCACTTCCAAATCCCTTTGCAGATTCCGATATTCCTCGGAGGAGAAAAAACAAAACACAAATCGTGTTTTTTAGGAGAATCGGAATCATGAATCAGTTGTTTCAAGTTTCAAGGTCATGTTTGGATGTGTACTAAAAAAGATTGGTTGGGGGAAGGTGAGGGGGAAAAAACAATGATGCTGCAAAAAGATGGTGTTTGTGGATTAAGCTTCATCTCAGCCTCTGAAAGAAAAATCAGTCCTGTCTTAGCTGTTGCTGGCACAAACATCTACGATTTTGTTTGTGGGGTCGTGGAGGATGACCAACAATTAGAAATCATGAAACTGCGTGAAATTGTGATTCTCTTCATGGATAAAATCCTAAAAGCAGTTGAGATATATCAAGTCCCAGCAATATGACAGATTCCATGTCATTGGGTGTAGAAGTTCTTCCATCAACTGCATCGTTCAATCACACATGGGCCACCTCTGATCAATTTCGATCCAGCTTTTTGGTCTCTTATGGTCCGATCTCGACTGATTCACATAGACCATGTAGCTAGTGCAACTTCACGAAATCCATCCACTGGAAAAGTAAAAAAATGTAAAAAAAAACACATCAACTGGAAAAGTAGTCCTCTACGACTATTTGGCTGCATACATTTCCTGCCCTACATTTCGGCATCACTTGGATTATCCACCATCAACTGCCAAGTCGCTGAATCCCGAAAGGAGGTTGCACGACGCACTGCTTCAGCGTCACCAAAATAATTCTCAAGCCTGTGCGGGAAGCATGTTGCCAACATGGCAGGGTCGATCAACTCCTTGGAGATGACCACCCAAACCCCCCACCTTTGATAGGAATGCAGGAAGAATGGATGAAAATAAATTCCTACAAATGAGGTTGATGACAATCTCCTACCATGGGAAAAACAAATGGCGTTTTCACCTCAACACATATGAACGTATGATGTGAAGTCATGTGCACATATATGTACAAAAATGAGTCCAAGAATTACTTTCCTCAAGATTTGAACATGAAGTTCAGCATTTTAAGGCTCTCCGGGATGTCCGTGCTTCAGTTCCTGTTGGATAATAGAAATATAGTAGAAATACTACGAGAGACAAAGTGATCAAAACTTCAAGTGCGCAACAACATCAACAACACATCACCATCTCGCTTTGATTCACACACCTTTTTCCACCTACAGCAGGCAAAACATAAAATATATATTTCAAAAAAAAACTCCATCACCTTTGCCCCCACGGCAAACACTCCAACAAACTCACCGGTGATCTCAGGATTTGCGGCCCACGGGCGGTTCACCTGGCCCACTTTTGCCACAAAAACGCCAAGCTCTCGCGCATGGCGCGGCTCTCTTCGCGGTTCGCCAGCTTGTCACGTACCGCCTGGTGTGGGTGTGTTTTATTGATGGAAAGGTACCCCCCTTTACCACCAGAAGATGCTGGAAGGGTGTGGGATCATGTGACAAAATATGTATATATATATATATACATAAAACATGTAAATAAAATACCATAAAATAGCTAATAAGGAGACACAGATATACACAGATTAAAATGATATGACGATCTTGGATATGAGAACTCATCCAATTTTTTGCTACTGACATGCCATCATGATCATGCAAAAAAAAACGTGAAAACTAGATTTGAATCAGCATCTGTTCGTCGGAATCAACTACTCACCCCATTGGCTTCCAAGCCTTGACAGCCCATCTAAGCTCCGAGCTTTAGATCGGAGCAGGTGATCCTTTAAAAATCCATCTGAAGCCACATTCATCCTATTTGGGTCCTGCCTGAACAAAGTAAGCCTCGATAGTGAAGGTTGATAAAAATTCCCTTCATAAAAATGAATGTACATATGACATATGGAAATATCATGATTATTTACCCACTGTGAACCAAAGCTTGGGCAACCCGAATGCATAGCTTATTTCACATGTTTTGTTGTTGTAAGACATGAAGCCACGCAAAACAATTGAAGCAGAATCATGCATAACCCCCAAAGTAAAACATCCCATTTACTCCACCTAAAAAACGGACATGTTACCTGAAAATTTGATGATTAGAAAGATGATATCCCCCTTCAAACTCAATGGATCTTTCAGGTTCTTGTAAAGGGTGGTAGGTAGTATATAATCACCCCATTGGCAGTATATACCACTTATATACCAGGTTTTCTTATCGCCTTCTAGGGGGTTAAAAAAATGCCTACCACCTATCACCAGAAACAGAATAATCCGCTGACAAAATGGTAAATTGTTATGTAATGACTACGGAAAAACAACCATTTGAAGATTTATCTCCGATATCTCCTGTTCAAAAAAAGGTGACTTTCCATTGCAAATGTTACTTTTTCAGGGGAACTACCCACATTTTGGTCCCGCGCCTGTTGCAATTTCTCCAGCACGCCCTGTGTCAGCTCAGCTCGTGCGCTGCGCAAATCATTGCATCCTGGAGGGGCAGCATTTACTAGTAAAAACCACGGGGTGGAAGAATGAACCTCACAATACTGTTGATGGACAAANAGGATTTTGTGAACTATAAAATTCCATAGGACAACCATTCAAACAATATTAATCGATGTGTTTTTTTCATGGTTTCTTACCCATGTTGTACTATTTAACATTGAAAATATTCATCATGCGGATGGACCTCAATCACATCATATCACATCATCCTGTTTTGGGGGGCTACGAGGGTGATTCAAGTGGGACGCCTATGAGGAAGTTCACGTAGGCCGCCAGCATGGAGGGTTCCCGGTCGCCATAGCGTTCCAAGCCCAAACGGTAAACGCCAGCAGCAGCCTGGCGTTTAGATGAGAGCCAGGAGACCCTGTGCAGTTTCCAAAGGTTTTCAACTCCTTGCAGCTCTAAATTGCCAACAGTTTGTTGTTGTTGCTAGGAATGTCGTTTTTTGGTTGTGCTTGCTGTTGTGACTATTGTTGTTGCTGGTGGACCTTGTTGTCCTTAGATCTTCTTGTTGTCATCTCGCCTCCACCGCACCATAAACATGGTACTCCGTCATGGCAGCGAAAACATAGACCTACCGCTTTCGTCCAAAAGGTGACATCCTTTTGTTTTCAGGAGCAGCTTTGGGGACTAAAAAATATCCCCTGGAAAATTATCATGGAACCCCAAAATGGAGGTTTGGAAGATGATTTTCCTTTTCAAACAGGTGATTTTCAGGTTCCATGTCAATTGAGGGCGGAACACACAAAATATTCATGCCATCCATAAATGTGTTTTTTTACCGGGGCGTGGACCCGATGCTTTTATAGATGGTTTTCCCAACCAAAAAGCCCACAAAATTGCTGAAAAGTGCATGTAACAATGGCAATTGAGAAGTGAAATTCTTGCAGGTGTCCAAAATCTACTGTATATATAAATAAAAAGCTGCACCTGGTTTCAAAAGTTCATCATACACCTAAGCAACGAGTATTAGGGAGGGCAATTCGAATTACATCGAACTACTAAACATAGCCAAATACCCTCAGCTTCTTTTATTTCTCACCATGGATTCCGTATGATATCTCCCCCTTTAAAATTCTCCAAGCAAAAAAAAAACTCATATCATATCATATACACAAAAAAACAGCTACAGTATATTTACATCTGCCATCTTTTCGTAACCAAACATACCTTTTTAACCGCCCCCATTTTGCTGGCATCCATCAACTGCACCTCCCAGCTACAGTGTGGTGATGACTCGGTGGCTTCCAAAAAGGTATCACGAAAATCGTTGGCACCACGCTGACGCCGCACCTAGTGATCGAATGGACATCTGTTGGTTGAATTCAACTCGAGAACGGACGTGAAAAGACGTGGCAAACTTGTGGCAAATTTTTGTTGAAACTACAAGCTTTCTCTGAGATTACCAAACTCATGGCACCGCAAAATTTCCTCCCGGATTTGTTCCAAAATCATCGACTGCAAATCCTACATGTCGCCATTGAACCCATGGTGCCCGAAGCAGGATCTTTTTGTGATAGACTTTTTTAGCCATATCACAGGTGTAGTTTTTAAAGACATTCCTGTCCTTCGCAAATATACATTTAGATGACATGAGAGTGTGTATGTGTGCATCTCCTTCATAAACTCATCTATCATCTAAAACTCTCATCCAAATACCCGGTGTAATGATGATTCTTGGGTTTCTTGGTCGCCTTAAAAAGGCAGAAAACACACCCCTCAACCTTCTCACCTTGGCTCCTAAAAACCCAAACAGCTGTGACACCCACCAGCTGTTAACCCATCCACATTGCTGCTGTGCCAAGGGTCATAACCCAAGAAGTTGATCAAAGCCAATGGACATGGCTTTGGCATATCATCCATTAACTTCCTCAGTTTCTCCCCCAGCTCCCGAACCCGCCAAAGGGTGGTCTTTTGCCTGGATAGATGTTAGTGTATGCTGGTCTGCTGCTTCCTATTCCAAAAATCAAGTTTGAAGATTGAAAAATTGGTGTGCTAAAATCGAACATCAACTTTTTCAACTTGTCATCATGAATCACCTTTGTCTCAAGGATCCGGTAGGCATCATCCGCAGCTTCCAGTTGACTACTGGGCAAAGGAGAATCTCCCAACTCATAGCGTTGCGCCAAGAGGAGTCGCAAGGTCAAGTCCTGGTCACGGTGAAAAGTTGTATCTATTTGATGCCAACGAGAAGTACACTTAAACAAAGCTGAGGTATGTGTATCAATATGTATATGTTGTAACTATTTATGAATTATATTACATATATTTACCGGAGATTTTTTCCCGGGGCATCCAACGGCTTGCCCAAGTCATTTACCAGAGATCATATCTACAATATATTGTTAAGAATATATCGTGTATCATATCATTATATCTACTAGATTTGTACGAATGCCTTGCAAAATATTTGTACATTCTGTTGGATGGGTACAACAATATTTGGCTCCAACATTCCAGAAGCATCTTCTGTTTCCATGTCTTTTGACGAAAGGGCAATAATACTATTGCACTCAAAATCATTTATATAAGGATACTAACAATCCGTAACACAATACACGCATACGCACACAAAAGGACAGCCCATTGCCCCCCAAAAAAGAACACACCAAAAAGCTCGCCCCATGCCAATCTTCACCCAATCGCTCCTTGGGCAAAAAACGTTGCACGGCCTTCCGCAAGACCTCTGTGGCTTCTTCCTGCTTCTTCCCTGAAAGTGACCCGAGCAGCTACTAAAAAATGGGTCTCCCTCCCTCTTAAGACTTCAAGCAAGCTGGGAAGTCTTGAAAAGGAAGGTATAGATTCAGATACCCTCCAGGACACTAACAAATCCCACCAAACGGGAAAAGGAAAATCATCGACTCAAAAGTGACGACTGGTAGGGGATGCGTTAAAAATAGATCATTTTTTTCCATTAAAATCATTTAACCTACTAGGGTTGTCCAATTGTTTGTTCATGTTTCGCTTCACCACGTAAGTATATCACAATCCATTGTAGTATGTATAAATCAACTGCTGTCAACTGGTACAAAGTGTTTATCTTCCTTTCATTTGTCCACCCTCCAAAACTCGGATTCTAATAAACTGTCCAAGGACTCCAATCCAATCGCTTCAAAACCAAGGTGCCCAAGTCCAACCAGGCCGAAAAATCGTACCAAAGATCCGGAAAGAAGCCGCAACACAAGGAAGCCTCCCGCACATCGGTGTTGCTAGTCAACAGGGTAAAACTTGTGGAATGAACTTTTTAGAGCTGCAAAAGTGTGAATTAAAACCAAATGACATGTGAGTTAAGGATTGTAACTATAAGATATGATATACTGATATACTATAGAATCCATATAGATCCAGTATTGTGACCATTCACCAAGTCTAAGGTTATGTAAAAACCAGTAAGCAAGCTGATTGCCAAAGCAATTCGCTCAATTGCACCTCGATTTACTATACATAAGGAAAGTGATAGAAATATCACACTTGTCACCAGGCAAAAAGGAGTCAGATGCCCCCCCAATTAAAACATTCCCCCTCCAAACAAAACATTCAATAAAAAAACTTAAACAGAGTATGTATACTTGTGTACAAACCTCAAATGCAAAAAAACTAAGACTTAAACAAATTAATTATATAAATAATACAAGCATCTTTTCAACTCAGCTACTGAAGCCCGTTTGCAACAACCTTCCTAACCTCTTTGTCCCCCCGCCTGTTGATAGACCAGTGCCACTCGAGCCGCCAATTCTTCACCCTCGAGTTGTAAAGGATTGGTGCGCTCAAAGCCCAACACTGCTCGCCATTGGTCAAACCTCATGCGGCTTGAATGAATCCTGGTCCAGCCATCATGTGGGTCAAACATGGTCAAACGCTCAATACGAAAGGGCATCAAAGGGACCCCAACAGTTCCCGGCGATTTTTTTAAAAAGAGCTTTGGCCGGGCTTTGTTCCCCAAACAGTGTGGTAACACTTGGGGTTCTTACGGCAATAGTAAAAGGCCGGGGTGTCTAGATCGAGGTGCCGGAGAGGTGTTGGACGGATTTCATCGCTATTTTCGTGGTTTCGTGCCTGCATGTTCGTTTCGTCTGTGAATTTTCGTAGTTTCGGGGTGGCCGCGACCGACGGGAGCGGGTTTGGTCTGTAAATTTTCGTAGTTTCCGGCTCTTCAACTTCTTCGATGTTCATTTTTCGTGGTAATTCTCGTACTTTGCGGTGAGGGGCGGTGCTCTTGAAAGGGTCTAAAACGGGTTTCGTCTGTAAATTTTCGTACTCTTTCGGGTCTTCAACTTCTTCCATGTTCATTTTTCGTGGTAATTCTCGTACTTTTCGGTGTTCTGCGATGTGNCTCACACATTGAGTGCTCACATAGAGTGCATGGTCACACATACATTGCATTTGGTTTTCACACTGTTTGGGGTCTCTTGCCGGGATAATTTTTTTGTGTTTCGGGACTTTGGGAGAATTGCTTGGAGAATTTGCTTCCTGGTTGTCGCGGAGTTGTTGATGCAGTCACCCATGAATCAACCAATGGGATGGATCTGTGGTGGAAAGATTTGTCGGTACATTGCCACAGAGAGGGCCTTGATGCCTGATGCCAGACAAGTCCTTACAAATTTTCTACACTTTTGACCCGTATATATATATAAATATATATATCAATAAAGAGAGAGAAAGATAGAGAGAGAGAGAGAGAAAAAGAATGAGAGAGAGAGAGAGAGACACGGAGAATATCCATGCACATCATCCAAGCAACAAATCAATAAAAAACTGGTTGGTGGTTGAACCAACCCATTTGAAAAATATTAGTCAAATTGGATCATTTTCCCAGGGATCGGGGTGAAAATAAAAAAATATTTGAGTTGCCACCAACCAGAAAACAATGCTGGCTACGCCCTGCTAGACCTGCTGCATGATCATGATTTGTTGATGTCTGACCCATCTCCGAGGAACTGTTTCTTCTGTTGGAGCTGCGTCTTGGGAGTCAAGGGTACCTGGTGGTTGTTTTAATGGTGATGTTTTTATGGGCATTTGAAACGCTCACTCCGGCGACATCTTTCAAAATCTGTATATATATTGTTTTTCACATCTTAGCTAAGGGATGAAAATGGGTTGGTCATGTCAAGAAAAATCCGCGGGAGCTTCACATCTACTAGATTCTGACGTTTCACCAGGTGAAGATGTTTCAAATAGCGATCAATCGTCAATTTCATCATTTTTTGGAGGGCCCGTTCGGTGTGAAATTCTCCGGGGCACCGCCACCGCGGAGAAATCCAAATTGCTTGACAACTGACTCAGCTCCTTTCACCAAAACATGTTTGAAAAAAGGATCCCAAAAAGCCGAAACAGGTTTTGCTTAATTGCAAAAAATCTGAAAACTGTTTTGAATAAGGCCCAAAAATTCCTTAAGATTTTTTTATGAATGGAATTTCATGTCCATGAAAACTGAAATTCATTGAATGTTTGCCATATGATGAATAAGGAGCTCCTTGTAGGCCGCCTTGCCCCTCACATAACGCGGCATGTGTTCTCCAATATACTTGGCCGCCATGGCCGGATTGCCCTGTCCAGCCGTCACGGTCGTGTCACGGCATGCCTTTGAAGCAGTGGTTCTACCAAGCCTCTTCAGAAATATAGATGTGATGAGTGCTGAGTTGATCCTTGAAAGGTATATATATACTGTATATATATACATAAGTTTCAACTATTAAAACATTAACCCCGTTTCTTTCCAACTCACCCCGATCAAATACTATCAAATCACATTGGCAGTTGAAACAATTGAAATCTGAAAAAACAACTTGCCGACCTTAGAGGGTTCCGGCCTGAGATTTCTCGAACTGCTCATAGCCCAACCAGAGTTTATCCATGGTGCTATGTGATGCTCCGGCACATCTCTGAAAGACCTTTCGCACAAAGTCCGTGTCAATCCTTAAAATTGCCGAAGGTAATGTGTTCCAATAAGCAACCAGCATGTTGGAACACCCTGCAAAATCATTGAAATAAAACACATATATAAATCATATTAAAGCAACTGCGCACAGTTGCATCAAGTCAGAAGCCCTCAAAGCATAGCATCCAAGAGATTACACTTCTGGCCGGGTCACAAACCAAATGCCAAGCAACATGTTTTAAAGTAACGCCTACATTGCTCCTACAAATTCGTCCGGTTCATACCACTTTCCCCATCAAACAAATACAATGGAAACCAACTTCTCCCAATATCTCCCAATCTCCACCAGAAACTCCAACAACTTAAGGCACAACTTCTAGTCTTTGAGGCCCCATTGGTCAATATGAAAACACTTCGGGGGTAGCATTCCTTTTTCGTCCTTTTTTCAAATGAATCCCGCCCACACGGATGAAATAGACTGAATTCAATACATTTACGGTTCACCACCTGGTTTACCACTTCGAATTTCCATCCCGACCAGCGGTAAATAACCCAAAGAATCTTCAGAATTTCTGCCACGCGAAGGAACTCTGCATCCTGAGAAAAATGCAGCAAATTGAATGTGCAAGCCAGGGCAGGTTCCATTCTACTCACAGAGCTTGACATCTACAATGCAAAATAGATGCCATAGCTGCATTAATCATTAAACATATAATTCAAAAAATACATTTAGATATATCATTTATTTACAGTATATATCAAATGCCTAACCAGAGCCGTTGGTTTAACAGTGCTTCATGATTTCGGAGACTTTCTCTGAGTTCCATGGGAGATGAAAAAGACATCTCCAGGTTTCAGCTATTCCTTTTGTCATCTACATCTACAACCATTGGGTGACTCAAAAATAAGAGTCGAATTGTTTCAAACATAAAATCATGGTTTCATTTTTTGTGATCTGAAATCAAAGTAACACAAAAAAAATCAAAAAAAAAACGCATTCTCCAACACTTTGGTTCCATATGTTTTTCTTTGATTGGAAGGATGAATATAGATACACTTCAGAGCTGGGGAAATCCTATCAAAGAACGCCTCAATACCTGGAACCTTCGAAAAAAGCAGATTCTTTTAATGAAGTTAGGTCAAATCAAACTAAAAGATAAGGAGGAAAAAAAGGCTTCATCGGCTACGTCATTGAATCGCTGTGACGCCCATGTCTACACATAGCTGAATTATTGTGACAATCATAATTAAAATATATATCAGAATTATGTTTCCCATGCGAATTGCACGAATTTCGACACGGAATGCTTGGCTATTTCCCAAAAAAAAGCCACCAGTCGTCACACTGCTACTGTTTTGCCTCTAAAACGCCGGCCAAAGCCGAGCTTCTGATATATCAGCACTCGATCGTCCTGTCTCTTCCTGGCTGATACCGGGCTGTGCCAGTAGTGACATTCCAAGAAGAGATTCAGGAAGATTCAAATCTTGAACGAAAGTTGAATCTTCTTATCATTCCAAAAACAACAAGAACAACAAGCCAAGCTGCTCTGAGAGTTTTTTTTCTACTCGGTTCTGCAGCTTACCCTCTGCCCGATTTTGTATGAGACATTTTCAGATTGACTTGCAGAAACATCACCTCATCATCCAAGCCTTACTTGTCTGGGCCAGGGATGCATAGTCTACAGTAGATGTATGTATATAATGTACCATATGTATAATAATCAGATTCATTTACATAGTATAAATTTCTTAGTAATCATCTTGCAACTATATGCAGATTTCTTTCGCAACAATTTCCAATCATACATCCCTGTCCAAACTGTTGCTCCCTGCCAAACACGCTCTGACTGTTTTGTGCTCTCGCAAACATCCGTTTCAAAGATCTCATGAGGACCTGTTAAAATCACATTATCCACCACACTCAGCAGGAAGGCTGCTGAGCCAACACCAAACTTCGCATCTTCTGCAGTGATTGCGAAGGTTACCAGCAACTCACCATCTTTCACATTGATGTCAAAACCATCCTGAGCAAAGTCTGTGTTTGCGTATTGAGTTCCATGCATCGATTCCCCCGGAAACCAACATATTCCACCTTTGGGAAAAAGGAAAAATCATCGACTCAAAAGTGCTGACTGGGAGTGGATATCTTAGTTCCCAACAGGCAAATGGGAATTTTTGACGCCCCTTGGCCAATTTTGAAACGAATATCCAACAATTTGAAAATAACTTTACCCTCAAAGTTGGACTTCAACAAATACTCCCCCTATTTGAGTCCTCAAGAAATTCATGGGAAATGTAGGGACACACGGAATTGTTCAGGGATCCAACTGGTACAGAAACAACACCCTTCACAGGTGTTGGAAAATATCATCCGAAAAAAACTGCCGTCATTCGATTGCTTTTTCCCAGACGGCACTGAAGTCTGAAAGGAACTTGGAATACAAATATAACATAATATAATAGAATATAATAGAATATAGTATAGTATAATATGACATCTCAAAACAAAGAGGTAACGAAACCTAAACATAAGTCGAAAACCAAACCATTTTCATACCCAAAAATTCAATGGAAATCCAAAATTTGAAAAAAAGAAACTCCTGGATCCGGACCTCATGCCGAGGAACGATGATTTGAACCTGCTCACTTTTCGCTTCCAAGGCCCACCTTAGCATCACGACTAGTGACTAGAAGGCTTACGGGATTTTCAAACAATATATACTGATCCCCTATACCAATCCTTACCATTTGGGAGACTACAAGAGTTTTGCAAAGAGTACTTTCTAGATCTTTACAGCAAGTGGTTTTTTGTTGGGATTTATTTCTCACTTCTTTACCGCCGTGTTTTGTAAAGCCAAAGGCACTTCAGATGTCCCCACACTCCATCCTCTAGAAATTTCATCTGCATTTTCTTGCGACAGCGATGCCACACAGGATCCGTTGGTCGCAATTGAATTTTCTGCCCTTTTGCACTCACAAAACCAGCAGCCCTTACCCACAGCAGCACCACTGTGGGATGACTTTGCCAGGCCCATGTTGGTAAGCTTTCTATTGATACACGAAAACGCTGCAAGATCCACTTTGAAGAGGAGATGTGGCCTGGAAAGTCTGATAAACCTCAGGGTTTACATCCAGGGGGGTTTAAATGACATTACAACCGTATGGCCTTGCAACACCTTACACCTTGCGTGGTTTTTGGGACCCCCCCCAGAAGAAAGGAAATTCAAAAAAAAAAAAACTCAACTTAATTTCCATCCCTTGGACAACAGGATCACCATTTTTGTCATAAAAAAAGACACACTGCTCCAAGCGCATCTGCGAATGGGGCGCTGCTTCCTGCACTTTCCGAAGCGCTTCTGTTGCTTGATGAGGTGGCAGGTGTTGAGCCAAGTGTTGCAAGAGCTGGGCAAGCACCGAAACCTCACCCCCATACATGATTGATGGGACACCGTTCCGTAGCATCTGTCATCCCACATGGAACGGTATTTTAGTAGGTGTATATTAATTTTATATATATAGCAGATATATGGTAACTTTTATGATGGTGAACCTCATCCACCCCCCATACACCCGAATTTCATGGATCCATGGGACGTGTACCCTCCCTGAAACTAACAGCAAAAGCCGTAGCCCCTGAAATTTGATGATTGGAAGATGATCCTTTCCTTTTGGGATGGCCTATTTTCAGGGGTCATGTTAGTTTCAGGGAGAGTATATTTACCCACATGAACGGTTGATTTTTACAGCAAAAAAGTAGGTAAATGTGCCAGTCCCATGGATCCTACGGGTCAAATATTGAGCCAGGTCCATGAGATGTTGGCTGGTTTCGGTTGGTTGTTGTGTTGTTTCTTTGGGCATCCTCTTTGTACATGTAAATATATATATATATATGCATAGGGATAAACTTATTTTCTTCATGATGCGTCGTATGTTAGTTCCCAACAGTGTAAATCATTCTTATACATCCAAAGTGTATCACAAAATCTCTGCAAAAAATTGACCTAGCCTTACTCCCAAAAACCTGTGGATGAATCATCCGGTGTTTTTTGATCGCGAGCAGTTACAGGAAATCCCCCGCAAGAAGCTACCAAACGGCCAGAAATATGTATGGGGCTTCAGAAGTATGGTTCAAAAAATGGTGCAACCCTGCGTTTTTTTGTTTCTGAATATGAGGTACTGATACTGTAGAGCATGTGAATCTGCGTGCAAATCTGTAAGCCATGCCCAAACACTCGCCCTCTTCCACGCGACGTCGGATTGTTTCATCATCTGCTGAAGGGCAGCGATACAATTGCTGCGCACAGCTTACAATCCACTCCAACCAATCATCACAAGTTGCTTTGTGACTTGAAGGTGTTGTCTTAAAAATCCAAAGTTGATCTTGAACTCCCTCCACTTTCTGAAATTTCACACCCAAATATTGCGCCAATGAATCCAAGCTGATACCATAAAGCTTTGGCATCAGAGAAACCTGCCGTTTTTTTTTTTCAGTGGCGATTTGGATAGGTGAATCACGTTGAGAGAGATGTGGGCAGGGCATACTTCAGTGCGAAATCGTAGATTACAGAGAATATTAACATAACATATGACCAAACATGATACAGCACCAAAACAAGTACTACAACTTTCAATTAGCCTGTCTGGCACCGAATTGTCTTTTAAAAAATAGCAACTAATGTAACTAGTAACTAATGATAACTAATGCATGTTTGAACCAAAAAAGTCAAACAGTGAAGCCATTCAAATCTTCAGGCAAGAAACGATGTCACCATTAAAATCCAAGGCTTTCAGGTTGTTGTTCAGAGAAGCGATCAAACGTCCCGAGTTCTGTAGTAAAGGTGCCAATGCCAAAACCAGAGCAGGAATTCCAACATGGTCAGCGACGTTGGAAGTGAAAATGCCATGAAAAGTATTTTCCTAGCAAAGTGGTGTTCAAGGAGAAATCTGGAAAAGTGACAAAGATTTTGGGGGTATTGTAGATTTACAGTAATTCTCTCTTTGTGTAGTGACTATCTACCGGCTGCAGATTGTGTATGATGTTATTCGTCATGATGTCATCATCATCTTATATCTTATTCACCTCCTTTGTTGTCTTTCTTCTCTTTCTTGACTCTTGACTGCTCCACTTCTCTTTTTTGTGTTAAATTCACCACTTCCACCCCTCCCCACCCCCCAAAGAAACAGTGCCAAGCTCAGGGTCCCTCAAAATCTTTTGTTGACCAAGAATCTTCTAATTGGCACCCCTTTGAAATTTGGAGGCAATCCCCCGCAATGCATTTCCATTCCACCTTTCCAAGCACATCTGTCACAGATCTCAAGGCCTTTGCAAAACTGGGTAAAATCTCACCTAAGGCACCTCAGACACCATTTTCCCATGAGATTTTGTGCCCATGCCCAGCCAAAACCACCAGCGTTGAAATGATGAAGGTCGACCGTTTTTGATTCCACCCCCAAAAAAAAAACGTTGCCCAGAAGAAACAAATCCTCCACAGGTTTACAAGAAATCAATAATTTTCATGTGTTCTTTTGCGGAGAGTTCGTGACTATTCTATCACTTGCAACATTCCATCACTTCCAGAATGCTTCTCCCTTAAAGATCAAGTTAAAAGCAAAATTGAAGAACAAAAACAACCAAAAAAATGATGCCCTTTTTCAACAAACAAAACCAGCAGAATGACAGGTCGAGATGCTGAGGTATTCTTTCCTGCTCGCCACTTTAGAAGGATCCAATTCTTTACCCTCTGCCTCCGGCCATAGCAAGACACCATCGCTGATCTGTTGCCAACTTCCATCCCTTGTTATATCTGAAAGCTCTGAATGTAAGGTGTACTGCAATTTGGCATCCAAATGACATAGGGTGATGTTGTTCGTATACGTCGTGTCCTTCAACCAATCGAGTTCCTTCATCAAGTAGCCAGGGAGCTCAACGCTTTCCATGGCTGAAGCTATGGTATCTGCCATCTCACTTCCCGTGAATGGCTGAACACCTGGAGATGGAAGGAACTTCCCGTTGTCAGTAAGCCATACGAATCTACCAGTGTATAACACCTTGTAGATGTTCCCCAGCCAAAGTACAAAATATACGAAAAAGATATGTGGGATTAATTATTGACATGCACACACTACGAATCTCCAACAATTTCTATATATTGTATATATATATATATATATAAGTTATTATAATATATAAATTATCATGTTTGAAAGGATCTTCCCCCAACAAGAAAAGCATCATTTGTGGGAAACCCCCCCTTCTGATGTCACCAATCCCCATGTCTCCACCTCTCGTTTCTTGCCAATCTTGACACCACTTCTCTAAGACTTCACGCGTCGCAGGACACACGGAACGGTCACGACTTGCAAGGCTGGCGGCACGTCTTAAGTACGGCAGCGTAGTCATAGGAAGTTCATGCATCCACCTGTTTTTGGAGGTCATTTTATATAGTTTTTTTCAATGTTTTATGGCTGATCAACCAAGCCCCCCCTAAGACTGGGGAAAAAGACAACGAAGAAATACCGTAAGGGATTCCTTTTTTCATAATCCTGCAACCTGACACGTAAAAGGTTTCCCTCAAAAAACAGGCAATTCTGAGTTTCGAGGATGTTTTTTTCCGAATGATTCGGAAAATCTACCAACTTGCAGCCTTGTCCTGCAACAAAGGGGATACTGCAGAACCATCCCCACGCCCGATGTCAAATCCGCGAGTCGTTTTGTGTTATGGATTGTGGCACGAAACTAGACCACACAAAAATAAAAATAAACAATAAAAAGGGTCTCAAGAAAGACCACATGTGTTTCAAGAAAACAAACTTACTGTACATCTTCAAGTTTTGAAGGATGATCATCTGTCAAAGATTCTTTGTAAGGACCATTTATGAAAAAAAATCTGTTCACCTTGCACCCCCGGCCTTTTTCACACCCCTTTTTCCAAACGAAAAATTTAAACATGAAAGAAGTAACCAAGGTACCAAAGTGCCAAGATTGTCAACACTCGACATCCAAAAGAGATCTCTTCATCTAAAAGTATCTGTAGGATTAGCGCATTTCGTGCGCACGTTTCCGCATTAAGGTCCTGAAAGGTCACATGTCAGCGGCGATGTGGATGAAAAAATGGACTCCGGGCAGGTAGGGTATCAAAGAATGCTGGTTTTTCTCGGTGTTTTTCTAGGGGAGCTGACAGGCGAGAAATTCAAGGCTCAAAATTGACAGGGTTCATTTAAGCCATCATTTAGAAAGGAAGATGTTTCGTCTTCGCATTCCTTCAAGTTACCTGTACCAAAAGGGACAAAAACTCGAAAAACATATATTAACGTCAAGCATTAACCGTCCCTCAAGCATCAACCTTCTCAATCAATGACTTCCATCAATGGCTTCCAACCACCATCCACCATCAACCATCACCAACTATCCACCTTTTCATCTTCAAGGCCCAGATACATTCAATACACAGCGCCACGTTTTCGCTGGACCTGCCGTTGCGAGGATCCGACCCTTGAGCAAGGCTTCAAAGAGATGTCGAGGATCCGACATCCCAACAAACAGCAAGCACAATGGCGCTGAGGGAGGCTCCATCCCAGAAGTCAAGGCTGCAAAACGTCCTGTTTTTTTTGCTTGTGGTAGGTGAGGTTTGATAGGGGGGGAACAAAATTGAACAGATTGTATGCTAGCTGGCGAGATTTTTTGGGAAAGTCAAGATAAAAGGAAATTGAACTTAAGAAAGGGATGGCTGATGGTGAGGATGAATGTTCTGCATGCTGGGGGAAGGTGCTGACGTTCATGACGGTGATAGTGTCTCCATTGATGGTGTTGTCATTGATAATGTTGCCATTGGGTGATTGTGCCATTGATGATGATGATGATGATGATGATGATGAAGATGAAGATGAAGATGAAGATGATGATGATGATGATGATGATGATGATGATGATGATGATGATAAGATGAAGATGAAGATGAAGAAGAAGATGATGATGATGATGATGAAGATGAAGATGATGATGATGATGATGATGATGATGATGATGATGATGATGATGATGATGA
>DF244524.1:0-25996 GCA_000507305.1 Breviolum minutum Mf 1.05b.01 | reverse complement strand
TTCTATACGTATATATATATATATATAGAGAGAGAGAGAGAGAGAGGCATGTAGTTACTTGGTATAGGTGCAACTACTCATTCCTGCCTTTTTCATACATGACTCCCTCCTCACTTCCCACTTCTCCAGCAACATGGGACTCTTCCTCCAGGTTGACTGGAGGGTTATAAAATATATATACATACTTTTGATAGGTTTTTCTTTGTTTTTCTTTAAAGTCTTTGCAAGGAAATCTCATCCAAGGCTTTGGACAACGGATTTTGGTAGGTACGTTTTGGTGTTGAAAAACCCCTTACCCACAGACCGAATCTTTAGGGTGGAGATGTACCATGCAAGGGTTGTAAGGAGAGGTCTGAGTTGAAGCATTGAAGTGCAGAGATTGGCTCCTGGAGGCCTGACATATGAGTCGAGTCCACAAACTCTTCATTTTCCTCGGTCTTTCCAATCAATCAGGCCTGACATAGGTAGAGAGGCACCAAGAACCGTCCACTTTTTGCAGTTTACGTGCGGTTCATAGTTTTTTCAAACGTGTTGTTACCTTTGGTGAGCAATGAAAAAGGGGCCCCTTAGCTGTTTAGGGTAGTATAGGGGATGAACAACTACACAGTTATATGTGGATTTTTAATAAACCATTATAACGATCTCGTCATTAAACAACCAGGATTCAATGGAAAATAATATATTTTTTTCCGTGGCATATTCCATTGCTATGTTAGTTTCCCAGAGGGTACAAATATTACTAAATATAGCCGTTGCCAAATATCAAATCAACCTCTTTGGTATCTAGGATTGTCCCTGAGCTTCAACGATTACAGACTCTTCATCCACCAATTCGAAAGGGATACCCTCTCTGAAATTAACATAGCCCCTGAAAATAGATGGTTGGACAACTACTTTCCTTTTGGGAAGGTCTATTTTTCAGCAAATATGTTCGTTTTCAGGGGGATAGAATTCCTACTTTCCCAATCCGCACTTTCCCGATCCGTTTCAATAATCCATGTGTTAAGGCCCACCTTTGGTGAGATTGGTAAAGCAGTACCGGAACATTGGAAGGCTGTCAACCAGGCGGGTTTTCTAATTTTGGTACAAAAAAAACGTCCCCAAAAGCTCGACATGAGAAGAACCTAAGGTTGCAGATGTAGAAAGATACTGTTGATGGTTTAGACATCCCAAACAACAACCACTGTTAAGATGGTGCTAAAAGCCTTTACATAATGGGATAAACTAACTACCTATCCCCTGGTGCAGGATTTCTGAACCATCAACAGTTTTTATTGCAATGTCGTTCCACTGTTTGACCATAGACCCCAAAAAGGATTCACAGACTGCAGAGGAAAGAAAGCAGGGAGCATTTCTCATTTGTATTTTTTCCATGAATTTGAAGTGGAAGATGATATTCTAGGTGGTTACGCTGTTGCACATATTTGTTTAAAATGTTCTCCCTAGTTTGGGGAAGATGAACCCATTTTGACTCATATTTTTCAAATGGGTTGAAACCACCAACTAGTATTAAGATACTCTATCGAATCTACCCACTCTTTTAGAGCATGGCTAGAAGAAATCAACGACTTGAGATATACCTGGATGATTGTTCCCATGAAGAATACAAGAATCGCAGCAAATTGCACCAAAAACACTTGAATCTTGAGTTGTGTCAAAAAACTTGATTGTTGATTTATGAAGAATTAAGTAACTAGTTGATGATTTCACATACTTCGCCAAAACTCAAAATAAAACCTGAAAAAGCGGTTGAAAAGGAAATCATCTACCCAACCTTCATTTTCGGGGTCCATGTTTACTTTCGGGGTGTGTAAGTTTTACATTTTCCTTCCAGTTGCACCACTATGGAGCAATTATCCTGGGATCATCAGCTTAACAGAGTGGCAAGCACCCAGGCTAGCTTAGGATATTGCACTTTCCAAAATTCATATAGCTACTGGCAGAACGTCACAGTTGAAAGTCAAATGATCCCGGAAGAAGCGCATCTTCTTTTGATTCTTTATCATTTTCTCAGGAGCTTTGGCGCTTAGTTTTTGTAGCTGAACATACTGTTGATGGAAGAAATCTTGCACCACTTGGGATGTATAAAAACCTGTAAATAATGGGATATTTAGCGTATCAACTGGTTAGCCGGATTTCTTCCATCAAGAGTATTGCCAGACTCTTTGGAGTTTTCACGTCGCTTCTTTGAGGAGGAGCGTGCCAGCTATGAAGAGAAGGCCAAAGTGGCCAAGGCGATTCGTCGAATGCGGATGGTTTTTTTGGGAGTGTTGGGTCGAAAGGGGGTGACATACGACGATGACCAGAACAGCTGAAGAAGAAGGTGGTTTGATTTGTTACCCCTGCAAAAATTCACATTTTGAACCAAACAAGTCATGGAGTTTTGGATGGGTTTGATAGATGATTTTCCGGATTTTGTTTTTTGGGTGATTTTGTTGGTTCCACTCCGCCGTGAACATTTGTTCAAGGGGTACTTGTTGTCCAGGCTCAAGCGGCCACGGAGCCCATAGAGCAAAGCCGACCAGTGAAACCACGCCAGGCTGCGGTGCCTGGCACGTGATGTCCCTAAGGGATCCCCTGGGACCGACGGCATATTTTACCGATACATGAATGGTTGATTTTTATGGGATCAGCATGTAGGTAAATATACCGTTCGTCTCCGTCCCATGGATTCTTTTTTGATGTTGTTGCAGAGTTTTGATCTTTAGTTGTACCATAAGTCTAAATGAATGTCTCCTTCCTCTCGTGTATGGGTTTTTGTAATGGCTGGTTACTACACCAGCTTTTGAGGAGTTGAAATTCCCATTCGCAGGTCGTAGGCATGGAGGAAACGTTCACAAAATCCACCTTGGGAGGGTGTTTTTGATAAATTCCAGACTGGAACTGGAATCGTTTTTGGATCCCATGGTGTTGGACTTCTATCGAAAAATTCGAAAGGAAACAGGTCCCTTCTCCAATCAAACCTTGGAACAGGCCCCTGCAGAAGGTAGCAAGAAAGGCGCGCAAATTGTCGTTTCACAAGGGCCGACTCTGGTGTGTCAAGATATGATGACTTTAAGAAACTCAGCCAATATGTGTTGCTCCATGGGGAAGATATGACCTGAGACTCAAGATCTGGACTCCTTTTTCCAGATTCTCATCTTTCAGGTCAGAGTTTTGTTTGTTAGGTCTGTTGATAAATGTTGGTGAACTTGCGACCATAATCTTCCAGACCACCCAAACACATGTTGCTGATGAATCGGATGGAAAAGACAACAATTTCGTTTTTTGGCTATTTTTAATTCACCCACAAACACTTCGACGTGTTCCAGTATGGTGCTGTCCTTTCTTTAGAGGAAGAGCAGGTGTGTTTGCTTGCAACTTACAAGTTATTTGTGTATGCAGTTTTGTGTCTTGTGACCAACAGATTGACTTAAAGGAAATGGCGGACAATTCAAGTCACTGTGATCGCCCAGATTGTTTTGTGAGGCAAGGGCAAAGGCAAAGGAAAAGCCAAAGATGGGGAGGACCGACGAGCCGCAAGAAGATTGAAGCAGCATGTCCCAGTTACCGGCAACTTGATGGGCATACAGTATATTCTACAACAAACTGGGAACTGTGAGTGATTTGAGGACATGATATTGTCATGTGTTTTCACTCCATTTGTGTGACTAGCTGCTAGCTTTCTATCCAGACGATCCATGTATGGTATAATTGCATTTTATTGATACACATGCATACATATCTGCTTTTTTTCGACACAATTTCAATAAGTGAAGGTTGATGTTAGACAGACTATATGGGTGTTTCCTTAATAGTGGTACCCCCCAAACACCTCAAAATGATCATTTTTAGTAGGAAAGCCCATGGTTGTTGGGTACCAGCCTTTTAGGAAACCCCCTTCATGCATCTATCCGCACGTCATGGGGATTTGATTCTATGTTTCTTCATCCCCGTTTTTTTGCTGCTGCAAGGAGCCTCTGATGAGTCGCGCAGAGTTCTTCACGGATTCCCCTGTCGTCCATTGCGTTTGGGGATCCTGGAGATGGGTGTTTCCAAAAATAGGGGTACCCCAAAATGGATGGTTTATAATGGAAAACCCAATTAAAATGGATGATTTGGGGGTACCACTATTTCCGGAAACATCCAGATGAATCGAGATCATTTTTGTCACATCCAAACAGCTTCCGTCAAGCATTTGAAACTGCCAACAATTAACACCTGACCGAATGAAACTAACAGAAATTTTTTGAAGCTAAAAAACGGGGTGGTTTTTGAAGACGCTCGTTTCCGTTTTGGGAGAATTTTTGGCCTAAGATTCAGGGGCTTTCACTTGATCGCTTCGTTGCAATTTTTGGAAAAAGGGATCTGATCGGAGCTCCTGCCTCTCCTTGAGTTGATTTTGACTATGCTGTTTCAGAAATCCAGAAAAAACTGGTTATTATACATGAAATCCCCTGAGTCCGATGGGAGTCATTCTCAATATATCAACAATTACATATGGCAAATTTTTCCCATTTCATATGGTAAATACATGCAAATACCACAAATTTCCATATGGAAAAACATCCCAGTATGAAGACAGGGTTTCATACATGACAACAAGGTTTTCTCGCCGAAAATTCTGGTTGCCTTCATCGAATTCCAGGCTTTTCGAATTCCAGGAGTCCAGGTGGGATGTGGTGTGGGAAGACTGGTGGTTTTGCAGGGCTTCCCATGTGGGAAGACCTCACGGTTTGTGTGGTAAGATTAAGGGAGCCCTCCTTGATCTAGGTGGTGGCAACTCAAACATTTTTTTTTTCATCCCTATTTGGGGAAGATTTCCAATTTGACTAATATTTTTCAATTGGGTTGAAACCACCAACTAGTTAATTTACCCTCCCTGAAACTAACATTTTTCGCCCCTGAAAATTGATGACTATTGATGCTTGGGAGGCTACTTTCCTTTTTGGGGGGCTATGTTAGTTCAATGGAGTGTAGCTATTGGATGGATGGCTGAAATCAAGTTAAAGGTATATAAATCTCCAAAAGGGCGGAGGACGCATGTGTCGAGTGATATCCATGGATATCAACCCCTACAAGTTTATTGAGAGGTAAATCATAAAGCCCACTTTCCGTAGCAGCTTTTCCCACGAATCACCGTGTTCACGCCATCCGGGCTTTTGTCCGTTCATGAATCTCACTTGGAGAAGGTTCTCAATCTTTTGTTCACTATACAGCCCCTGGAAATCCCAAACGGAAATTTAATCGTATTCCCAGCATCCATTTTGAGGTGCGAAAATCTTCGTTTATAGGGAGGGTAGTAGAGTCCCAGCAATTCCTAGAGGCTGATTATTCACCTCATTTTCCACAATCCCAGTGCTCCTTGAAGAAAAAGACAAGAGTTTTTTTTTTTTAAAACTGGAAATTCCAATGCGGATCACACTCTAGATCGATTCAAAAAATTGCTAACGGTGCTGTTTCCTTATATTTCTTACAAACAACAAAAACGAACACAAAACTCCCAATTTCTGAGCTGGGAAAAATTTTCCTCAGGGATGGATGTTCAGAAGAATCCCCTGGCTATGCCACCCTTACACTTTCTTTACCTGCTCGGAGTTGACTTCAGGCAGATTCGTCCATGGATTTGGTTGCAAGGCCTGGGGGTGTGGATTTTGAAGGGCAAAAAAATGGTCATTTTTTATCGTGAAAGTCGACAAAAAAACGAATCGAGGTGGTGGCAACTCAAAGATTTTTGGATATTTCACCCCGAAGCTTGGGGAAGATGATCCAAATTGACGAAAAAAAAAATCAGATGGGTTGCAACCACCATCTAGGAATATTTCGCTGTCATTTGCGGGTTCGTTGGTGTGTTGAGATGGAAGATTCATTTGCACAGATTCATTACA
This sequence comes from Breviolum minutum Mf 1.05b.01, assembly GCA_000507305.1. Taxonomy (NCBI): domain Eukaryota; class Dinophyceae; order Suessiales; family Symbiodiniaceae; genus Breviolum; species Breviolum minutum. Next base: position 20,129 of record DF244524.1, on the reverse strand, counting down.
AAGTACTTTTACGAACAGGATGATGCCCTGTCTAAGACTCATCTCAGGATTGATGCTAGTTTAGGACTTTAGGATTGGGAGTTGTTCAGTACGCCGCAAGCTTAAGCAAGGTTGCCTTCATACAGAAACAATAAGATCGAGTGACTGATAATTGTAATATTGATTCAATCACCCACCTGTTTTTGACTTCTAAATGATTTGATTGAGTCACTGTAAAATACCACATTTTCATCCACACCTTTGGGCAAAAGCACTTGGTACTACCAAGTCTACAAGCCAACGGCCCTTGGACGGCAGGATGTTCAAATCGCAAGGTGGGGAGTACGGGTGGAAATGGACGTTTGGGTCATTCAAATTACCCATATTCGGGGGAATCAAACAATGAAAATGTATGGTAATTTTGAGTGATTTACCTACAAAGAAATAACACTGTTTGGGTTGCTACAAACATTTGGGCATTATTTTGCGTAATTTTGGTATATTTGGGTCATAAATAAGCCCATCATTGGGGTTGGGTTGCTGTCATATGATGACCTTTGATGGATGCAGTTTTTCTGGACCCTTGGGCCTAGGGTGTCCGGCTGGGTTCGTGATCGTTTCACCATCGTGATAGTATAGTTGGTTTATTACTCACCTGTTGACAGGACGACTTACAACCCTTACAACCAACCTACTTTAATATAGGGGTGAAATACTCCATTTACAGGAAGTACCAGCAAAACATCCCAGTAGCCTTCTATTAATTTTGACTCAACAATCCTCTGGCTCAAGTTTTTTTTTTTTAAAGGTTCGTTTCAAACAATTCGAGGACAAAAACTAGTGGCAGTTTTTTTTTTCAGTATCAAAAAACCCGCGATTTTCCAAAAAACGCCGCCATCTTTGGCCTTTGGTTTGGGAGTTTCACCTTGAAGCCCCACGGGTCCACTCGACTCATGGGGGCTCGGAGTGACCTCGAGACCGGTGGATCCGCTGAGGAGTTGGTTGGTTTTCTTCCACAAAGTTCCAGGTTCCGATTGGATCCAAGGAAGTCTCTTCGGCGAAAAAAAGTGGCGGATGAAACCGTGAAACCAAGTTGGCCACCTTGGCCATTTTCACCCCGATTTTTTGGGGAAGCTGATCCAAATTGACGAGCCTATTTTTGAGATGGGTTGAAACATGTTGAAACCACGAACTAGGATATAGTTGAAGGAATCTTTTCAGTGGTTGAAAATGTTTGAAAAAATTGTAGAACTTATAAGCCGCAATGACTTTGACTTTGAAAACACATGCGAAAACCGTCCAATGATTCAACTTCTGACAGTCTCAGCATGTCTCATCGTGATGGGTGATGGTGTAGTTTGCGGTAGGGAGTCGGGGTGTCATTGATTCAGCAATCAGTATTCAGAATGCACGGTAAAACGATCTCCTTCGCTAGGAACCCCAAAACCCTCCAAACCGCCACAGCCTATACTGACATACTATCTTCTCTGAAACTAACGGTTCACCCTTGAAAATTGATGGTTGGAAGTTGGAAGACAAATCCTTTCCTTTGGGGAGGCCATTTTTAGTTCAGGTGGGCACTGTTAGTTTCAGGGAGGGTACTACAAATTTTGTGGTGCTTTAAGAGCAATACGACTCAGGATACTGTTGATGAAAGAAATTCTGCACCAGTTGATATGGAGAAACATCCCATTATTTACCAGTCTGTTTTATAAATTCGAGGTGGTTGTTTGGAATTTCTTCCATCAACAGTATGTGCAGCTAAGCACAATTGTTTCCATTGAATCTTGGTTGTTTAAGGTTCCGGGATCCTTATGCATCATGGTTTATGAAATAATCCCCCCAAAAATTGGGTAAGTTTTCATCCCCCCCCCAAAGAAATACCCTAAACAACAACCAAGGATTGTTTCCATCAACCCGTCTGACTGATGGACCAGACTTCGATCCGATCCAAGGTAACGGTACAGGCACAAGTCGTGATGAACGTCTCAGGTTCCAAGCATTGGGTTGATGGAGAAGGCACCGGATCCACCTGGTGAGATGCTCCCTGGGTGAAGAGGCTGCAAAATGTAAACAAAAATCAATGAAAGGGGGGCTGCAAGCCCCCAAAGAATCTACATTACTGATAATGGTTCCAAAGTTTTTTTTAAATTTTGCAACTCGTTTTTTTTAGTGAAGGTACAAGTGACTCACTTTGCACGCATCTGGCGTTTTGATTTCTTGATTTTTCGTCTTTTTCGGCTTGCAGCAGCTTTGATTTTTTCTGTGCACAGCGACCGTTTCCGCGGAGCACCAAAGAAGTAACCTTCGTTTCGTTTCAATGGTGCGTGCACCGGCAGCTGACCACGAGGCAGCAGGGCCGGAGATTTCAATCTGTCTTTTTTTTTTTTACTTTTTGGTTGCATCTGTATACATTGTGGAGGTGATATAATTAATATATGTATATATGTACAATATATATATATATATATCATTAGTATGATTGATTAAATATGATATGTCTAAGAGTATAGCAATTTTACTCCTCATACCAAAGGATTTTCGTTTGCACATGGTTGAATGCCTGCATATGAAACCCCTTTGCGTAGCGAATCAAGTTCCGGGGTCTGCTACTGTCTATAGCCATGATGGAAGAACTCCTGCACCACTCGGGATGAAACGAACCTTGTAAATTTTTCAGTAATTTACCTACCAACTGGTGGATTGATTTCTTCCATTAACAGTATCATGCATGCCTTGTGCCTCTATCTGCAAAGAACTGGGTAATAATGAATTACTATTAATAGGTACGTGTGCTTGAATATTCTTGAGTATGGTACACCTGGTACGTTCGTTTTGGGGTATGTAACCAGTTGCAAAAATGGACCCTCATATTATTCTGATTATTATCATTATTATTATTGTTATTATTATTACTATAATTATCATCATTATTATTATGATTGAAATGTACAGTTGTCCTTAGATACCAACAACGATTGCTTGAATGCTCTTCCCAACAAACGGCAGCATTGTTTTTAGTACACTGATCAATCTTACAAGCAAATTCCAATGGACTCCTGTAATCGTCTAACATGGTGAAAGAAGGACTTTGAAGGGGTGTAGAATATGCACAAATCACAAACTAGTCACTAGTTGCCCCACGTGGAGGATCATCCCAGTGGATATAAGTCGTTAGGATCACCCCTAACGGTTATAAGCCATGAATCAAACGGCCATGAATGGAAGACGGCTGTGTTTCTTCCCGATCCTTAGCGGACGAAGGGACGAACACCATGTGGTTATTAATCAAGTATCCAAGTCATGAGTCCTGATGCCAGGCGCAGTGGTGGGGTCAGGAAGCTCAAAAGCAGATTATCATGCTGGTGCCAAACCCAGTAGACGCCCAGTTGATTCGGGTGGGGATTTTTTTTTGGCACACGAACTTGTGGTGAAGAACAAAAAAATTGGATGGTGATGATGGGAGAAATTGTGATACTGTTGATGGTGAAAAGAAGAGATTCGGAAAAAAAAAACAGTTGAGACAGGTGAACAATCTGTAAAGAATGGGAAACAATCACCATAATGATGATACTGTTGATGGTTCAGAAATCCTGCTAACCAGTTGAGGGAAAGGTAGTTTATCCCATTCTTCACATGGTTTTAGCCTTATCCCAGGTGGTTTCCTTACCGGATTTCTGAAGCATCAACCAGATGCGGATGTTAGATGCTGGTATTCGTGGCTCTCAGGTGCCGGCCGCCCAGAACCAGTATGCTGCTTCGATGCCTTCCTGTGTGAGGCCGTATGTTGGGAGGAAGAAAATTCGCAAAAGTCATGTTGGCCGGGAGTATGAAAGGAGTACTCCCCCGAAAACTAACATAGAACCTAAAAATCACCTGATTGAAACGGAAACTGATCTTCCAAACCTCCATTTTTGGGTTCCATGTTAATTTTCCAGGGTGTAGTGTGTACCCTCCCCAAAACTAGCAGGTCAACTATATAACATAGCCCCTGAAAATATATAGGTCCTCCCAAAAGGAAGCTAGTATTCCAACTGTCCATTTTCAGGGGATATGTTAGTTTCAGGGAGGGTATATGATATAGTGTGCATATAAAGTCTACAAACCTCTGTATAAATTCAAGAACTGATATTCATGGAGAATGAAGCATATACGCTGCTACTAGCCTTTGCTACTCCATTCGAGGGGATTCTACTGGTCGATGGGAGAAACCTCAACGGTATTTTGTTTGGTTTCATGGCAGATGTATCAAATCAATTGCCTAAATGGTGAGGACGATGGCTAAGATCATTGCTGAACATTGAACTCGTGCCTTCATCCATTATACGGTTCCCAACATGAGCGGTGTTCAAAGCCCCGGTTGGTTGTTTTTTTTCTTGAAGATTTTACTACTCCCAGTTATAAAGGATTATGAAGGGATCATGACAAGCTATTGTAAAGATACCTACAAACCAACCAGGATTTCATGGAATGTCACAAAGGTGGGTTTTGAACGCTACTCACAAAAAACCAATTCCACAGAATGGGTCAAGCACCAACCTGAATCAATTAATCATCGGATTGGCAGTCTCGGAAAATCGAAAACTCTCGGCTCTTGTCGCGGTGACCCTGAGTCAATCTCCAATTGCTGGTATGCAACGCAAAAACAATCCCAACCAGCAATCACTGGGAACATGCCCAGAATAGATGAGAATCACGAACCTCAACCCACCAACAATCGATTGGTCACGCTAATAGCAGAACCTAAGGCCTTATTGGCACAGGGTGATCCTTCCTCCTGCGTTTTATCGCTCCCAGAATTTTTCCGTGGAAAAACCCTATGGTGTTTTTTCCATCTGCAAACTTGCGGGCCAGAAATCATTTTAACAAAAACCCATCTCATATCCCATGTTTTTGTTTGACAAACACCGTTTTTCAGGCGGGGTACCGGGTACTTGTTGTTTTTTTTTGGTCCAATTTGCAAAACAAGAATTTCATCTCCCCCATTTTGGCTGAAGCCTTGTCTAGGTGGTGGCAACTCAAATATTTTTTATTTTTATCCCCAACCCTGCGGGAAATGAATGATCCAATTTGACTTCTGCATAATTTTTCAGAAGGGTTGGTTGAAGAACCACCAACCATGCACTTGTTCAAGTACTGGATGGTGAAACTCCAGTGTTTCACCAAGCTGTTGGCAGGTACCCTATGGGATGGGGGGCACCTCAAGGAGTGTTCTGAAGATTCAGTTGATATTGGGAGGTTTTTTTTGATGAAATTTTCGCAGGTGAAAAAAGGCGCCTCGGTTACGGTTGTTTAGGGAAGTGTATATATACAGCCGAGCTTTGAGGTTTTGTGGCAATTTTTTTTATCCAATTTTTTTCAAAAAAAAATTAGGTAGTTTTTTTTTTGGGTTTTTTTTCAGGGATTATACTATCCAGTTATATGGGGATTTTTTCATAAACCATGAAATAAATAAGAATCCCGTCATTCAACATCCAATAATGGAAAGTAATTATCCGAGTATTTTTTTGTGGCTCAAATGAATCTTGAAAATTGATATTGCATTTCTGATATGCAATAATAAATCGAGCAAAGTGACTGACAGGGTCCCAATCATTGTTCACGATACGGATGGGCACTTGTCAATGCGAACTACTGAAGGTGGAAGAAATCCTGGACCAGTTGATATGGTAAATATCCCTGTTATTTACAGGGTTTTATACATCCCAGGGAACGGCATTTCTGAACCATCAACAGTATTACGAACGTGGGAACGTGGTATTTTTTACATGGCACATCTACCCATTTCTTTTTTTCGTACTCTCTCATAGTGATTCTACGACGGATTCCGGTACAGATTGCCAGAAAGGCGACTTGGAAGCAACTCAATTCTGCTGCACCCCCTGGAAACAGCAGGAAGGTTACTCACCCGGGCAGCCTCGTCTCCTCCAAAATTTTATATATCAGTAAAAAAAACAAAATCAACAAACAAATCCAATTCCACTTTGAAAAAAAGTGCTAGAATTATATGGATTTATACGAAAAAAAACCCACCAACCCGGTGTTTTGGCCTGTGTGTCATTTTTTCCGAGATTTTTTGGTAAGGAAATCCCCTTGGCTTGAAACAACAGCCGGAACATCCCCCTGGATTGTACCTCTATGGAATGCGGGGGCCTTGCCTCTACAAAATGGTTATTTCCCTACCCATTTCATAAAAAATAGAAAAGGTTGTGCAGATCCAGGATGACCTTCAATCTTGAATGAACTAAGGAAAGGATTGTAGATTCGACACATTTTATTAGTTTTTTTTAAATTAAATGGCCAGGGAAACTCCCCCCCTGGGCTGTTTCAAGGGGGATGCCGGAAGTCAACTGCTCTTTCCCTTCAAGGAGCTTGGCAGGATCCTTCCATGCCAACGCAGATGAAAGCTGAGGCAGCGGCGGCGTTGACCCGATGGGCGGACGTGGGTCGATGAGAGTTTCTGAGTAGGACGGGGACGTTGGTTCAACGTCCCTGGTAGGATTTGGATGGATTTGGATCACTGGGTTAGTTGTCTAGGTGGTGGTTTCAAACATTTTTGGATTTTTTCACCCCAAACCCTGGGGAAATGATCCAATTTGACTAATATTCTTCAGATGGGTTGAAACCACCAACTAGGTTGTTATTTCACCTCCTTATAAATGGGATATATTAGGGTTATTTCACCCAACCTACCCTCCGAGACAGCTGTCCCATATCCGCCGGAAAACGAACTTCCGTCGATGATCCTTCCGAACTTCCTAAGGTGGGACATGCGATTTTTTCCCTGAAGGACATGCAGGGTTGATCACTTGATATGCTATTGATATCACCCTGGTACCCTAAACAACCACTTTTAATGGGTGGAAATGGTGAAACAACCCCCTTTTTATGTAATGATTTGGAATCATCCAATTGAAACAACCATAAAAAAAACTGGTTCCAGGACCATATGAACAATATTCAAATAACTTATGTCACCATTGTCTATATTTTTTTGAGTGAAAGAGATGCTTTTTCAATTACTGTACGTGGTGCTACCCTGTAGGCCTTCTATGTTTTTTAGCAACCACTATAATCTTGTTGGATCAGGCTCATATGAAACAATGATGTAGTCACTTACAACTGTGCTACACCAACCGGAGCCAACCGATCAGTTAAGGCAGCAAAACATGATGTAATGTACAGTATCATTAGTGCATTTTTGTAGATATTGGAGAACACTTCAACTACAGTGAGTGAAATTCGTAGAAATTCGTATGGAAAACAAACTCTTCATAATCTTTAAACAAACCAACGAAAAAGACGGGGCCCGGGAATCTCTGCTGGTTTCACGTGGAAGGCACCCCCCTTCGTTCCAGCACAACAACAACCAGCATTGCCCATGGCTCCAACTGCGGCGCCTGAAGAAACGAAGTCCTCCAGGAAGTCGGGTTGTCGTTGTCATTGGAGAGAAACACTTGCAAGGTGGGCCCCCGGATCCAGTTATAACTGGGTTGAAATAACTCCTAGAACTAGGGTGAAATAAGAACAGTTAGCCATTTATTTTCGGCCATTTATAGGGACCCCATAACTCCGTTTATAACTGATAGGGGCCCACCTTGTTGGGCTGTTTAGGTTTTTCTTTCGGGAATGAAAAACTACCCAGTTATACAGAGATTGTTTCCCTAACCCTGGAAGATTACCGTTAAGGTCAAAAAAGATGGCACAGATACCAAAAGGTAGGTTAGTAAAGGGTCCTTACAAACCAATATGTAGGGACGGTTAGCCATCTTTTTTTTGTAACGGCTGGAACCTACAAATCACCCATTTGGAAAGGAAAATCATCTTCCAAACCTCCATGGAGGATCATGCCATGACGGACGTACGTGGTTAATAACCATGGTTAGTATATAAGTCCCCCAAATGGGCCTGATAAATTGCTTATGATGTCGGGGGTGAAAAACTAACCACTTACTAATTGGGATGGTCCTCCAAGTAGGGGTTGAAAAACTACCCAGTTATATAGGGATTGGATTGTTTCATATCCCATTACAAAGATCCCGTAGTTTCACAACCAGGATTCAATGGAAACACTTGCTTAGCTGCACATATTGTTGATGGGTCAGAAATCCCATTCCCAACCACCTGGGATGTATAAAACCCTGAAAATCATCCGATTTCAACATATTTCAACTACCTTTCCCTCAACTGGTGAGTTTACCGGATTTCAGCCATCAACAGTAGGTCCAGGGTTGTAGGGGTTTCCTAAGGGACCATACATACGGGGGAAAAAAAGGGTTAATAGGCTCATAATCTCTGTAACTTAGGTCCAGGGTTATAGGGTTATATATATATATAGGGTTATACACAACCTTTCATTTTGGAAATGGTAAGCGCTAACCCAACAAAAACCCAACAAGCTCACGTGTGCAGCACTTATCGATCGATTGGTTTTTTGGCCAACTTTTGGATGATCTTTGGCAGCATCGCAGTGAAAAAGGCCTACAACTGAGAGGGAAAATATTTGCCACCCTGCTTTCCCACATCCCCAAAAGCACACCTTACAGCCTCTGGGGTGTCAGGCTGTTTGTTGTAGCATTGGAATGCAGTTTCGCGTCAGGACTAGCTGGTGTGATGAGCCTGTTGATGCGGAGGTGCGTGCTGTTGTGGTTGCTGACAGCTGGTGGCTGGTGGTTGAAAAAACCTTGTTTTGTCAGACAAAGCTATCAATTTCGAAACTTCATATAGTTTAGAGGGACTTGGTGGGATGGCCCACTAAAAGTTACTCTAGAAAATGTAGGAAAGGATCCACGTCCACCTTTTGGGTTGTAAAGAATTTTTTGACCAAAAAAGTGACATGAATCAAGTAAAAGAAAACACACCACGCCACCAACCTCTTAGAACACTGACCAACACGCTGTTTCTTTCGCGTATGTATGATCCATGGGGAGTTATACAACCGGCTACCCCATTGCTGTACATGCATGGGCACAATAAGGCATTATAAAGTCTCCCTGTTCACGCACCAGTATAATAAAATGTCACGAGGCTCACGTGGAATTCATGTACTACAATTGTTCATCAGTCTCTAATGACCATGACCATGACGTTTGATCCTCTTTCAACATTTCCTGCAAAAAAGGATGGAAAAAAGAAATCCTAACCATCTAAGGTTGTTTCAACACACCCCTAAACCGTTACCAACGGGCTATAAAGGGATTCCTTTCATGGTTGGCTAGGAGGATTGCCTGGGGTGTGCGATATCGGGGTGTGTTGTAACTTTCTTGGAAACCATCATTCCAATCGGTTCCAAAAACAGTTCCACGTCTATCCATCCAACTCCGTCGCAGGAAGTTCCGTCGATCGAGCGTGTGACCAGCGAAACCGAGGTTTGGGGCCCCCGATTGAAAGGAGGGTAGTGAATCCCAGTCCCACCCTTTTTTCAATGGCGAAGTGTTTTCATAGGCATGGTGATTTAGTAAATCCCCTAAGGATTATTCCCCTTCCATTCATGGCAATTTTATGGCTTTATACATGGGTAACTACTGGATCATCCTCTGGGATGATCGTCCAAGGAATGGTAAAGGATGTGAAACTCTGAAACCTTCCTATCGTAATGGCTTGTTTCACCTTAAAATCTTTTTTCCTATTCATCTTTTCATGGACATTGCAATGGGATGGACATTGCACTGGGAGGGTAGGTGATTTTTCCTGATATACCATCCAACAAATTCAAGGGGACAATTGGGTGGGACTACGTGTACCCATGGTATTTCGCTGGTGTTCTCGGATGGGATTCTTGGGGACTATAACCCATAAAGACCCACTATATAGGTCCTATATCCAGGGATTTCCCATGATTTGGGGTACCTTGGTACGGGGGGAAAACATCCAACGAACCAGAAAAACATGGAGGTGTATGGGATTGCATACCCTCTGGTATTTCCTAACATAGCTGGCTGGAATATCCCCCATGTGAACCAGCCAGGATTCATATACATTTATTACATCGACTCAATCAATCCAGGTCTGTTTTCCGGCCGTTGCTATGTAAGTTGAGATCCCGGAGGGTAACCTAGGTGGTGGTTTTAAATATCTTTCTTTTTTCACCCCTACCTGGGGAAGATTCCCATTTTGACGAACATTTTTCAGATGGGTTGAAACCACCAACTAGGTAATTGTAATTGGTTGATAGTCAATTGAAGTTATGGACAACTCATTTGGAAAAGACCAAGTAGAATGAATAAAGTTGAATCAACTTCCTGGGACATCCAAGTAACCCATTGCTGGCTGGATATTCTTTGATGATCCACTTGGATTCGGCATCAGGCTCCGGCCAAACACAGCGCCAGCGCCCTGCGCCGCATGCGGCGCAAGCGCGCCAGCGAGCGCCTGAGGAGTGAGGCCTGGGCCGGCCGGGGTTTTCCGGGGTGATGACCGGCGAAAAAATGACCTGGGATGGTGCTAAAACCCTGAAAATAATGGGATAAACTACCAAATCTACCAACAAACTACCAACCTCAACTGGTTATATATAGCCGGATTTCTGAACCATCAACAGAAGGGATCCCTTTTGAAACCTCTATAAAATCATGGGATAGTCTCTATATCAACCTTTTGCAACTGATGGATTTCAGAACCATCTTCACAGAATCATGGGAGATATCCTATGGGAGTTTTGGGGCTTTCGCTATATTTGAGTCTTGATCAATTTGAAGATGTGGTTGAATTATCAAGTCATAATCAAGATACCCTAGAACCCAACTGACCTCTAGTTTTTGAAGGAATTTCGCCCTCCAAAACAATGCCGAACTTCCAATCAAAACAAGGGGCCCCATTTGGGTTCTAGGTATACAGATTAGTGGAGACTGTCTATCTTATATCTTCTTGTCAGCAAGAAAAAATAAAGACACTTTACCATAAACAAATTCATCCAGTCATCCTGATTGTTTCATGGTTTTTCTCTATGGCAATTCTTGCCATTGAGAAATGAAAAAGCAGGAGGCCCCTGGTTCTTTAGTGTAACGAGGGGAGTACATATACTACCCAGTTATGTGAGGACTAAAGTCAACCACTGAAGGAACCCGTCATTAAACAATCAGTATAATGGAAAGTGCGACATTTCTTTTTTCCACTGGCTCAATTTCATCAGGTGGTTTATCCGTTTTGACCATGTTGGATTTTTGGGGTTAAAAACAATGGTTTTACATGTGGAAAAAAAGGATTTGAATCATCCATTTGGACTATAGTCTTTTTGCAATTGGGATGGTTGATGGTTGGCAATTTTTTCGAAGTGTGACACGTGAAAGACAAGGACTAGGTGACTAGGTCTCAAAGATGGTGCTTCTTGGATACGAGAGTCGATTCTGAAAATGATGTTCTCCTAGAGGTCGGTTGATTGATTTTGATGATACAAAGGTTACCCCCTGCGGCCGAACCCAAAAGACACCTGTTTTGAAAAAAACCCTCGGGATTCCAAAAAATCCCCGGATGTTTGTCAAAGTAAATGCACACTATTTGAATTTGTTTGTTTTTTTGTCATGGAAAAGGCGAACAGTTCTGGGAAAGAAACATCAAAACAACCTCTGCATTTTTTGGAAGCCCTTACGAACTCCCAAGAAAAACTTGGTCATGGCCATGGAACATCCACCATTTGTATGATAAGAAATATACATCTTCCCAATGGTCAATTTCATAGCCAGCTACTGTTAGAGTTTTTAACTGATCCCGGCCGTGGAGCTGTAGATGGGTGTTTCCAAAAATAGGGGTCCCCCAAAATGGATGGTGAAATTAATGGAAAACCCTCATTAAAATGGATGATTTGGGAGGAAAACCCACCAATTTTTGGAAACATCCAGATGGATTTGCCCAACTCAACTCATTTCACCCGCCTGGGCCGAAACCGGCCTTCGCCTCGCAGGTGGAGCCACGCGGGTCCGAAGAAGCGCTCGACATGGAGAAGCTCCGCAAACGTTTGGACACCGATCCCAACGGCGTGGCAAGGCAACTTCGCGGCCAGGTGCGGGTGGCGGGAAGTTTTTCGCGGAAAAATGGTGTTGGGTTGTTGGTTGGTTGGCCTACTCGGCCTAACCATTTTCCCAATGAAGGGTTGGTAACCCGGGGTTAACGCTGGATTTACATGTGCAGCTGATTTTTCTTGGAGATGAACCAGGCTCTTCACACCAATTTTTCAGATCGAAGCGTTAGAACCTGGATGATTTTGCCCACAGGGCCCCTGGGAAGATACCCCAAACTTCCCCTTTCACCCCCACCATTCGAAAGAAATTCCCAAACAGAAACTGTTGGTGAAGGGCCCTTTTGGTATCATTCCAGGGGAATGTGGGTGAGATCTTAGATATGGTCCAAGTTCACAACATTTGATTTGGTCAAGCTATGGAGTAACGTGACCCTTACATGAGTTTAAGGGTCTAAAACTCCCATCATTTTCATATAATAGGGGATGGTTGGTCATCAATCCAATAGTAAGGGTTTATATACCCATTATAAGGATTCCCTATTAAAGGTGGGATGAGTTTATCCCCAATCTAAGGAGTCCCAATACAAGGAGTTTAGACCCATCCTGGCACACATAAGCCATAAGCCCCAATAGTATTTTAAAGTATCTACCAGGCAGTAAACCGTAAACCTTCCAAGACTTTGCGGGTTGGTATGTCCGAAAACCCGAACCCACAGTAAGTCTAGTGCTCGTGTTTTCGTGGGGGGAAAAAAACGAGAATTTCCAGCATGACCTGATATTCAGATTGCTGAATCATGAAATTCAAATGTACCCAGATACCATTTCCATCGATTTCCATTCCCTTCATCTTTTGCCAGTGGTGAACCACACTACTCAGACGACAACTGTGCAAACCTTTCTCTAGAAACGAGTCGTTTTTGTCTACTTCAAGTCCTTGACTTTAACATCATTTTCCGGAGGCGGAACATCTCCGGATACCCATGATTGCAAAACAACTTGCATCATATTTTGCATTGGTTCATAGTTCTGGTCAAATTAAAGCGACCTCACACGATCCTCACCCCAAATTGTGGTTTAGTAAGGGAAATCCCCGGAAAATTTCAGGGAAATCTAGGTTGTTGAAATATGATTCCATTTGGCCAGATATTTATGTGTGTGTTGGCTACCTCAACTCCCAGGGCGTAAGTCGCGTGCAGGTCTATGCGTTGGCCTGTGATGCCAAGCATTGCCGCTTGTTGCAGGAGGCCCGGTGCATGCAGATGGGGATTCGGATTCGATTCCTCTTGAAAAAGGTAGGATACATAGGTCTAAGGGGAAATGGAACATTGACCCTTGACCGCTTTCTGGGACCTCCAACCACCCATATGAAGAAATCGCAGAGTTTTGTTGAAGTATTGGAATGGTGTGGGTCTTGCTTATGGGAAAGGAGTCCCAACTTTTCGGAAAGGGGTCCCTTGGAGATATCCATGGGCGAGTTGACTCTTTTTGGTTCCGCAATGTGTTGATGATTGATGACAATAAAGGGTGACTCAAACAAGAAACATGGGAATATCGTCATTGGCCAAGGGTGTTCCATATTGCAATTGCTATCAACTGTAGCAAATACCTAGTGGTATTTTGCAAAAGACATGATTTCCTTGGTATGTTTCTCTTCAGAAGGGGTGTTGGATTTCCTATCAACAAATGGATGTCAAATCCTGCTAGTTGCGGAAAGAACACTATTTGTTTATTTGTGTCGACATGTTTTAATGACGACCACTGACAAGAAGACAAAGAAGATGATGATGACGGCTCAATATATCATATGATGACCCTCCCAGGGATCGATCACATATACCACCAAAGAGGAAGTTCGGAAAATCATCGACTCAAAATGGCTGAAAAAAAATTCCGGGGATATGTTAGTTGCCATGAGAGTATGCGATCATGAATATCAGCTGGCGGCAGGTGTTGGAGCGTTGCAGCAGTCGAGAGGGCCAACCCCTTGCAGAAGAGTTGGAGGCATGTGACATGTTCAGCTAAACAAGGTCAACCACCAAAATAAGGCCGAAAAAAATGCAACAAAAACAAGGGGCCCCATTTGGCTTCCAGGTATATACTCGTATATATATATATATATATACATAATATCAACTAATGGTTACATTGTTGGTTTGGGGCCCGGTGGTTTGGGATTGGTAACACTCGAACAAAAGAGAGTCCTTGGATTTAGCGATAGCTGCACATATGGGTGTTTCCTGAAAAATCGTGGTACCCCCATTTCACACCCCAAGTGCTGATCATTTTTAGTTTGTTTAACCCATGGTTGTCGGGGAAACCCACCATTTTAGGAAACCCCCATATAGTTGCCAGATATGAGAAGAGCAACTTGAAGTTGGCTGGCCAGTCGCCTGTGTGTATTCGATTTTTTGGAAATTCCACACTTGGCACTTGTTCGCAATGAAAGAAGGGCCCGAAAGGTCGTTTAGCGTGAAAAAAGGGGAATGAAATCCTACCCAGTTATATGGAGATTATTTCAAACACCCATGAAATAAGCATCCCGGAACCTTAAACAACCAGGATTCAATGGACTGTCATAAGTTTTTTGTTTCCCTGGCTCACTTGAACTCAGGGCTATGTGTGGGAGCTGTCAACGCACCCACATGGCAACTATGTGGTGCCTGGACCCAGTTCGTCGCAAGAGGGGGAGGAACCACCGAGATGCACAGCCCTTGGCTGTTAGTCAGTGACTGTAAAGTGTTTATTTGGACGTGGGCTCCACATGACAACAAAAAAAAGGGTGTTTCGTTTTGGAAGGAATATTTGAATATGACTTTACACCCCCAAGGTTTAACCTTTAACGGGGGGAACTTTTTCAATCTTTTTCACTGGAAAAAAAAGAGATTCCTTTCGCAAAAACCGTCATTTTCGGTAACTTCCATGTTAAGCTCTTTTTAGTGTGTGGTAATTTTGTAGATGCATATGAAATGGGCATCTTGTGGGGAATCACCATCATTGGCTTGTTATTAGCCGGCCTACCAACCAACGGCCTGGCCAGCCAAGGTGCAGAAGATGGTATCTCACCTCTCGGCCGCCGCCAGCGACCTGGTGGCACAAGAGCTGCGGCACTTTGCCGTGCGTGCTGCGAAGAATCGACAAGCCTGTCGCATCCTCTGTCGTTTGATGGTCCGCGACCCGGGTTTTTTTGGGGGGAAAGTTTGGGGGAAAGTTTGGGAAAATGGTGATTTTCCGTTTTTTGGGGCATTTTTTTTGGGGTGATTTGTGGTTGGGTGAAAGCCCCCGGGCCCAAAAGTGAAGCAGTGAAGCAGCGAGAGTCCGAGGATTTTTTCGGGGGCCCCATGCCTCATTTCAGTGCTCCCCAAGCTTTGTCTGATGGCAGGAGTTTCGTGGTGCTGGTGGTCCGACGTGGTATCTGATTGAAGAGTTGCTGGGTGAAGTTGGTGCTCTGTGCTTTCACAGTTATGCGCACCATGTGATCCAGTCCGTCCTCGAGCATGGGGAGGCTGGTTGGTGGGTACACATACCAATGTTGCGCAGCTGGAAGGGTAGGGACCAGGAAAGCAAGAATGTTCCATCAATCAAAACGGGCGGACCTATCTTGAACCTATCTTGATCCTATATTCCAAGACTTTCAGTCCAGAGAATGGCAAAGATATAAGTATACGTATATAATATATAAGTTCTCGAAGTGAAAACTGCTGGAAAGCCACGAGCAATGCTGTGATCATTTCATCTAGGGAGTCATAATCACGATGACATGTTGCCTACTATGCACTCTCTACTCAAAGTCAATGGATGTTTTTGGTTCCCGTAAAAGGTGGTAGGTGGCATATACTCCCCCAATTGGCAGTATATACCACTTAATTTGCCACTTATAGTCCTTGCCTTTTGGGGGGTGAAAAATGCTACCTACCACCTTTTACCGGAACCAGAGACAACCATTGACAAAGTGGGAGAACTGTCCACCCCTAGAGCTTTGGCCTAACATAAACGATCTCCACGGATTCGGCAACCTGAAACCCTTCTAGAAAAGGTGATATCATAGAGTCACTGGCAGCTTTACCATTTTTCAACATCCATTTTTCACCAATTGTCATCCATTGTTCACCTATGTTCAACCCATTTTTCACTGATTTTCACCAATTTTTCACCTACATTTTCTTAGGTCATTGACCATGGACATGCCATGGTCGTTTCGGTTCACGGACCCTCGGTGTGTCTGCGTCAGGCAGACCAGAAGCACCGCATAGCTCAAGCGCTCCTGGCTGATGCCTTTAGGTGGATGAGATCAACGGGGGGTGCCGGACATGGGAATCCCTTCCTGGTACCCTAAACAACCCCATTTTTTTAGATGGAAACAACCCCATTTTTTACAGACATAGTGATTTGGAATCATCATCCCATTGAAACAACCATTAAAAAAATGGGTTGTTTGGAGTTCCAGGTTGCTGGAAACAACTATGGAAAGCCTTTTTATTGGGGGGAAAATTGTGGGCCCAGCACTATTTGTAAAGTCATTTGGATTATATAAAACATATTATTATTAAACATCACTTTCAACTTTCAATCAATGTATGTTATATGATAAATCTTAGTGTAATTTTTAGCAACAAAAAAAATCCAAGTCATTTAAACGTCGTGACTAATGAAAAAAGCAACCGGATCATTTGACAAGCTTGAAACTTTGAAACTCGGTCGAAATGAAAAATCCTACCCTCCCTGTGAGTCCCTAAAAGCAAGTTTGCACCTGAAAATACAACCGGGCTGGTTGGAGATTTGATTTTATGGAAAGCATGATTTTTAGGGGCTAGCTGTTAGTTTGAGGAAGAACTAATACACGGTGATTCTAATGTGATATCTATTGGAAGAAAAAAATCATCATGTACTTTCGCTCTTAGTTTGTTGATAGCGTTGGAGTTTGCAGCCTCTCAAGTCTTGCACTTTTCGCTGTGGGTTGAAGTCCTCCGAAGGTTTGCAACGCACAAGCACTCAAGCTATCTCATTGAGAAGGTAGCGACGCTTCTATGGATCCGTTGATACCCTACAAATTTCTCATGCTAGAATGGAAGGAAGCAGTTCCCTTGTGGTTTTATCCCCTGGTTGACTCCGTATACCTCATGGTTTTTCAACAACAGCTTTATGTATATATCTATTAATATTTATATATAAATATATTTATGTATACAACAAGAAAGTGAAGCAGCAAAACAAAGCTTATAGAGGAGTGAAGTGTTTCGCCCTTTCTGACAGGGTGGATTTCGTATTCGTGTCGTTTCGGATTTCGCATCCAAAATCCAGATGTATACTGCAATCCACTGCAACATCAGATATTTGATAGATTGCGATGCGTTCCAATGGCCTCATCGATCAGCATCATGAAAATCTGGCCACATTCAGTGAGACACTGCTCATTCAGCTTTCTAGTGATCATAGTTGTGAAACAAGAAGTCATCAGTAACATCTGTAGATCAGTGGAGTCGAAGCAGGAGATGTTTACAGAATTGGGCACTGGAATGCAGCAGTTTTGCCAATACTGTAGGGTCCCCAACATGGGTATTGAGATTGTGACACCCTTCAACCACAACATGATTGTCAGATGATATACCAACGAATGATCAAGCACCCTTCAACGATCTCTAGAGATGATTGTGACACACCCTTCAACCATCTAGAGATGATTTGGGTGATAAGTAGGGTTTCAATCATCTCTAGATTTGTGCCAATTTTTGACTCATTTTTTAGCTAAATTTTGGAGCTGATAGGGTCCTGTTTGATCAAAATATACCTACCCTCCAGGAAATTAACATATCCCGATCCCCCTGATACGGCATATTTGAAGATGATTTTCCGAACTTCCCCAGGTGGGATATGTTTCCTCGTTCCCTGAAAGGGTAAATCTTTCAAACAAACATCCCCTCCAATGGACAAGCTATCTTTGAGTTGAAAAATCGATGTGATGGACATATTCCCGAGCACATCCACCAACCTCAACATGTTTTCGCTACACTCCGGTAAACTAACATAGCTGGCTGGAACATGGACCCGGATTGAAGATGTATTTCCCATTGAAAATGGGGATATTCCATTGCTATGTTAGTTTACCAGAGGGTATTTTTTCGACCCTTCCAAAAAGCGCTACGGATTTTTTGTTGCCCAAAAAAATCCCAACAAAAAGCCAAAAAACCCATAGGTGCTGGACTATTGCAGTGAGGAGGACCGTGGTCAACTTATCAATTCCTTAGGCAAACCGCAGATGCTCTTGGAGTTACCTTGGCTTTTTAGATTTTTTCTAGGTGGTGGCAACTCAAATATTTTTTATTTTCACCCCTACTTGGGGAAGATTCCCATTTTGACGAATATTTTTCAAACAGGTTGAAACCACCAACTAGTTTTGTTTTCGACTAACAAATTAGGCGAACTGTTTTTTTTTTGTTTTTGTGTTTTTTATTATTTTTTCTATCGTATTTTTTTGGAGAGTTTTTCCAAAAGAGTGGCATTCTTGAATGATCTGTTTCAGCAATTTCTGACCAATCTGCAAAGGGAAGTTAGGAGATACTGTTGATGGAAGAAATCCTGCATCACCTGGGATGTATAAACCCTGTAATTAATTGGATAAACTACCTATCAACTGGTGCAGGATCTCTTCCATTAACAGTCTCATCATTAGTGAATACTGAACACCTGCCCGATTCTCTTGGGTATTTGGGAAGACATCTTACGGAATTCCACTCTGCAGCGGTGTTTTCGGACTGTAGAACTGATCTTATTCATCCTTATTCTATCCCAGATGGATAGTGACATCATTTCCAGTCATCATCTCATGGCTTTGCGGAGGTGGTTGTTCCCCAAAAATCATTTCAACTGATTCGGACGCCGAGGCTGGCGCAGACACAGTATGGCTCCTATGTAGCAAGGGCTCTGCTGAGAGATGATCATGTTGATGCCGAAAAAGCCATGCGGCTTTTCAGGCACCTCTTCAGCCGTGGAAACGTCCTGGCGACCTGGAGGTTTTTAAACGAAACCTTGTTGGAGACCCGGATCCAACTTCATGGAGGCATATCATATACCTCATCTATATAGATACCTCGGGTGTGTATATGGAAGTTAGTAACTACTAGTAGGTTATAAAGCGAATTATTTAAGGCACTTACAACCTACTTATACAGGAGTTATATTCCCTTTAACTAAGTACCACGGACATCCCAGTTATGTTTACTATATATATATATCTACCAACTTCACCTAGCTTCTCTATCCGTGTACATCCCAGAATGGATTTTGCACTATCTGTGTAGCGGAAGTATTTTTTACAACATGGCAATTTTAGAACTTCCCCCGATCTATGATACTACAAGATGGGCCCCTGCCAGTTATAAATGGAGTTATAACCCCTATAAATGGCCGAAAATAAATGGCTAACTGTTCTTATAACCCTAGTTATAGGAGTTATAAACCCAGTTATTAACTGGTAGGGTCCCGGCCCACCTTGTAGTAGTCTCCTTTTTTTTGCTTCTTGACTTCCATGTTTAAAGTTCAAACCTCCCCAAAGTTGGGGCAGTGAGAACTTCCGTGAAAATCCGATAGCTTTTTGGCTATTTTTTTAGGGGGGTAAGCTACCAATGTGGTTTGGGTGACTTCCACGACCTTCCATATTTTGACGTTTTCTTCCAAACCTTCAAGTAGAAACAGATACCTCCCCTGGCCTCTACAGGTGGCTTGGTAAAAGGTTTGTTACATCTACCCTCCCTGAAACTAAAAAAAATCGCCCCTGGTTGGAAGATTATATAAATTTCCTTCTGGAAATACACCCTGGAAAAAAATAAACATTTTGAACCCCAAAGTCATGGAGGTTTGGTTCAGATGATTTTCCGGATTTCAAGCTGGGTGATTTTTTAGGGTTCCAGGTTGAATTTTCCAGGGTTTTTGGGCCATTTTCAAAGGCGAACCTGGAAGGGAGGAACACCTTTTTCCCTGGAGTGTACACTCAACAGGCAGAATTCTGTAGGGGATGTGCCCGGGTGAGTTCATGACACCTATGGGGCAGACGAAGCGATCAGTAGGGATACAATAGCTATAAGAGCCCTCCCCCAACAAAAGTTACCAGTATCCAGTATCCACCCAAAAGTCAAGAAGTCATCCACCGAAATTTCCAGCATCAATTTCTCCCAACAACAACAACAACAACAACAACAAC
>DF244523.1:0-26027 GCA_000507305.1 Breviolum minutum Mf 1.05b.01 | reverse complement strand
TTCCTTTCTGATTATTTTATATTATATAAAGATATCATCACCTTTTGTTGG
Source organism: Breviolum minutum Mf 1.05b.01 (assembly GCA_000507305.1). NCBI lineage: Eukaryota > Dinophyceae > Suessiales > Symbiodiniaceae > Breviolum > Breviolum minutum. The sequence continues at coordinate 25,976 of DF244523.1, read as the reverse complement.
AAACTTGAAATCCAAACAGTTGAACTTGCTAGCTCAAGACCCTCAAAAAGCTTTGAAAATCCCCCAGATTCGCGATGGTTGTCCGAGGTACCTGGGGCCTTTGCCTTGGGCGACAAACTCTTTGAATGGCTCAATGGATACTGGGTGGATTGTCAGTCGATGCAAGTGGATAAATGTACAAGAATACAATCTATTGTAATTCTGTTATCTTTAAGCTGCAGTAAATATGTCCAAAATGTGATTCAGTTATATGTTGATAAATGACATGTTGCTCGCTTGAATCATGCTGGAGCTACATGTGTTTTGCTGGAGCTACACATCCAAAGCATTTCAACTACATCTTCCGTAAAAGAACTCCTTAGTTCAGGGCACTGTTGCTGCTAGAATTCTGGCGAATCTTCTAAGGATGAGATAGATGAGCAGTTCATGGAAGCCCCCGATAGCGTCTTTGAGGGGCCATCACAGACAAAGAGACATTTGTGAGGGTTCGCTGGCGCTCCACTTCCATGTTTCAACTGCAATGCTCCTCTTCGAAACACAGATTCGGCCCGCAATGTCCAGCGCGAATAGCGGTCCCCGCAGTTGTTGTCTTTGCTTGTCCCGAGCATGATATCTCTGTGGAAGGGGGATGACACCAAACTTCCATCGTTTCATGCAAGAAAAGGATCTTCTGCGCTGGTTGCACAGATTGCTGTACATCTCATCTCGCAAAATTCCTGTTCCAGACGGCGAACAGAATGAATTGCAGTTCAGATTTGGCAAAAAACATGTCATCCTTCAATAGTTTAAAGGTGGCGAAAAACTTCTGAATCATCTTTATCTTTCTACACTGTTGTCAATTCATGTCACCCTCAGAGATTTTGGGAAGCTTGGAAGGTAACTCCGTGGAGTTTGTTCATGCGTTTTGTCTCCGACACCTTGAGGGAAAATCAATCCCAAAGAATCATTTGATATGTATACGTGTATATTCAAACAATTCCACAAAGCAACTCCACCAAAAAGACCAAGTCAAAGGACTTCCAGATAAAACTTTCAAGAAAAGAAGAACTCAAGACTAAATCTAGGTGGTGGTTTCAAACATTTTATATTTTCATCCCTTCCTGGGGAGATGATCCAATTTGACTGATACTTTTCAAATGGGTTGAAACCACCAACCAGAAATCCTTTATGCTGAAAGTTGTCCTTTTGATCCTTTCGTCTTTACCAGGCCATTGGTCAAGCATTGCAACACGACTCACTACAACGTTCTGCGGAGGTGGGTACAATGGCCCGTTCCGTGAAGTCGGAACTCCTTGGATTTCCGGTAGGTGGGTTGGAGGTATAGTAGAATCATCCCAATTGAATATACATATTAGTTATCGGCACATTTTTACTGCCTCGCAGGCGGAGTTGCACCGCTTGTGTGTGAATTTGCAGGGAGGTCAGAGGCGATTAGTGATGGGTTTGGGGGCCAAGGGGAAGGGAGTCAAGCCATTGATGGATGGAAAGTCAAGAAACCAATGAAAAACAATTGTGATGCTTTAGTACTTAGCAATGATGGAATAGTATTGAATGTTTAACTAGCCACATTTCAGATGGTCAGGATTTTATTCATCAGCATCGTGGCCGCTACCTAAGGTCTTTCTCAAAGTGTGATCCTACGACAACAGATGGTCTTTGATACCTGGCGACGGTTTCGAACAAGGAAAGTGAGAGCGAGGGACTTCATTGGTGGACTGCTTAGTCAGGACAGAGACGCACGAGAAGGGGAAGTTGAGTGTTTTGACCATGACATTTTGCGAAGTACATTCCACTAAAACGTCAAGCCTTTAGATAGCTATTCTAAAGACATAGTTCCTGGAACCCGCATTAAGCTTAGCATTTTGGATGCATCAAAATCGGATTGCTTTCTTGATGAGCTTGGAAAATGGTTGGTAAAGTTTGTTCTTTACGCAGGGCACTGAGTTTCCATATTAGCTGCAAGGAGAAATGTTTAATCTTATGCCAGATCGGGCGTCAGGAACTGGATTTGTGCCTCCATTTAAGCGTTTATCGCTGGCGTGCATGGGTACAGACTCGAAGGAGAAGAAAACAGGCCAGATTTTGGTAGGGGAGTGGGGGTTTTCCCGTTTTCCCATACTTTTCAGCGCAGTTTGCTCTTCAATTTTGAAGAATGATTCTTTTGTGCAGTCGCTGGATGCTGCTTCCTGTTTTTGCCACCCTTAAGGTTTGGAAACGTTGTAGCAGCAAGATGTCTTTGAGCACGAGTTGATGAACGCCATGGATGTTTTTCTGGAGTGATTCTTTTTTGCGTTTTCCTTGAGATCGATGACATCTATAGAAAGCCTCTTCCCAAAGACGTTTTTGATGGTAACAGCATCCAACAACAACTGTTTTTCCATTTGAGCCATAGGAGTTTACCAGTTTTCCAATTGCCACCACATGTTGCCATTCCCAGCCCCCCAAGTCCCAACATACCAAAAAGGGATTTTTCCCCAATTCCCGGGAAGGTCCAATTCCTTCATTGAAAAAACTTCCCCAACTCCGTTGACCCAAAAAATCCCACATTCAGGCGCTTTCGAAGATGGTGTACTACATCAGCCAAGATGAGGTGAACAGAAAACCATGATTCCTGGGTTCCGCATCGGAACTTTGATGTCGCAAAATACTTAATAAGTCTATTGCTAGACCACTTGGGATGGTGAAAACATGACCCAATTCACTTCAAAGAATTCTCGGTGAGGTTGAACTAACATATCAAGTTGGCTCATGAATCACCAACGTTTCTGGACGAAACCCCGGTGTTTCCGGACCCGGTTCCTTGAATATCATCAGGCCCCCGACAAGCCAAGATTTATCAGACAGAGTAGAGAAATGAGTTAAACATTTCTTTACATTTTTCTCAACATGTCTCGACCTGACACTTCCAAAAAGCTACAGTACCGTCCCTGAACGGAATACTGATCTACACTGATCATATATGGATGATTTCAGTTTTAGTAGGTTCCATTTTTGGGGAAATGAGGACTACTCTCACAAAAAATGTCTCAACTGATCAAAACAAGGCTCACTCCACAGGTTCAAACGGAATTTGCACCAAGACTTCCCGTTATGCCATCGTCTCGTTGAGACAACGACCGTGCCAGATATGCCATCGTCGTGTTCTCTGGAACTCCTGGCGTTTGCTGATCCAAGATTCTAAGGTGCCAACTTTTCAACAAAGGGATCCAGCTTCAGCCAATCAACTCACGGATTGCTCCAAATTTTGGATGGCATATCATTCATTGTACACGTGTTTTATTGTTTAAATCTGTTGAAATCTGTTTGAAGTGTTGAATTTGCTTTATTCAACTTTAGTCATTCAAGTTCTTGTGTGTTTTGGAATGCACACAACCGACGTTGATCATTGTTTATTGATCCCCAGGCAGTCGCTGGACGTGTCAAACAACGCATTGGGCGGTGCAATGCCTTGCAAGGAATGGTGCCTTCACTCGGCGGATGAGATGTGTTGCCGTGGACATCATTTTGATTTTGCATAAATGGCTGTTTTCCCATGTGTTGGGGGATGAGTTGGCTCATTTAGCTCAGTTCGTGATTGACATTTCGACATTTCACCCAAGAGATGAGTTTGATGAAAAACTGACCCAACTTCGCCCAGGTGCATCACTTCAACAGCACATTGATGATGTCCACTTTATTCGCATGGCATCGAGCAGCAAAGGTGGATCCAAAATTTGTAGATCCAACATGTGCCATCCACAAACTTCTTTTTTGATACATGGATATCATATATACTAGATATGTGATATGATTACGTCTCGGGAAGAAAGTGGTTTAGTATGGAAATATATATGAAAATCCATATAATATCAAAGTGTATGATTTCAAAGCTGAAAGATAAATTATATGTAAGAATATTAATGATGCATAATGATACCCTGATGGTGACTGGAAAAAAAAAGCGGAGGATTTTTGAGTCATTTCGACCTAAATGACCTGAGGATTTCTCACCGCCGAGCTGGTTCCCCTTAATTTAGGATCAACGTCATTACTGAAAAGCAGTGTTGTAGATTATTTATATATATACATATATACGTGCATATATATTCTATAAGTATCAAAAGCATTTTTTAAGATAATCTTTGACCAAATGTTCAACCTCTTAACCCTTGATTTTTAAGAAACGCCTTGAGAAAAAAAATAATCACAACGTTTCTCGGGCACAACGAGTCCGGTCAGGCAACTTCACTACGCAAACGCTTTGTGAAAGGTGCGCGCTACAACGAAGGGTTTTTCAGCGGCCGGACATTGGTATTGATTGGATCTACCCACCACGATGCGAGTCAGCACCAGGAATACATGTTTCATAGGGAATCCCAATATAAACCTTCATTTCCCACGGGTGTGGGTAGATCAAAGGTATTGATGATCTTGTTTTTTCTACCACGGAAGAGTCAGATTCTCTAAAGCTTGGGATAGATGGGATCGCTGAAACTTTTTAGCATGAAAAAGCTCTGATAGAAAAACTTGGAAGTGGAAAAACATCAATGGTTTCCAGTTGGGATGGAACAACCTGATGCAAATCTTCTTAGTTTTATTAGAGGATAGTATACATGGCAAAAAAAAGTGGAAAAAAATGCAACTCCAAACTTCACAGAAAAGGTTGCCTGCCCCATAGATGTATGTCAGACATAATTGCCTGTCAAAAAAAAGCCACTCGTTGAGCTCGATATTGGGAGGCAGCCACTCCTTGTGCGAAACAGTGGATGGTTTATGTCAAGCAGCACAACTGCAGGTCCTGAACCTCAAGCACCGATGGTTGTAGCAACACTTGTTCTTTTAATGTTACAGTACTGAGGGAACGCTTGTACGTTTGTTTTTTTTCCTGGTTGTTTTTGGTAGTTGAAATACATTTAAGATTGTTGTTTTGACTACGAAAAAATGCATCCATTCTTCAATGCTACTGATCGTTGGTTGATCAGCCATTCTCCAAGTGGCAGGAAGATTTGGAATGGCCCATGTTGGCACTGAATGAGACATATTCATTGCATGTTACCAAAATATCCGCATAGTTTTTCTGCAACTAGCCCCAGGTGCAGGCACCATGTAAACTCCTTCAAAAAAAAATCCAAGGCACAGAGACCTGTAATGGAAAGGCCGCCAAAGACTACCTTTTATGGCTTTAGCTATTTGGTTCCCCCCCAACAAATTCCCTTAAAGTCCAAAACCAAACCAAGAAATGGCTTGTGGATAATTTTTGCCAAAGATTCTCTACTACAAAGATGGCCAAAGCATGTTTGACTAGACTTTCTGGCATTTTTTGTCCGATTGAACGGGGGCAAGTGAAGGTCATGAATTTCACCGTCCCTTTAAAAAACCAAGCAGCATTGGGGGAGTCAGCTGAGCTGGTTTGCTAACAGATCTTTAAAAATGAAGTGGAAACCAGCTACAACATTTCTCGGAAGATTCATCGGATATTCGTAGGACATAACATAACCCTAGTTCGAAAAAGTTCCGTCCATCAGGGTATCGCCCCGATCATTAACAGCCATTTAAAAGCAAGAAAAATCATGGAGGCCATTTTCACTGCATGGGTGGACATCCTCTTGATCTCCCAAACTGCGGCGATGCGTTGGAGGACCAAAGGATGGGAGGACCATTTTTCCAAAAAAAACATGGGGTGCTCCATTCAGGGATGTTGAAAAGCGCAGTTGCGAAAGAATCCTTGAACATATTTCAGGCATCAAAACTAGGCGTGGGCAGTGGTATATATATTTTTTAATGATAGAGAAGATTAGGATTAAGAAACTGCCACAATCTTATACAATCCTCGGCTTGTGTGTGTCTTTGTATTGATTTTTTGTAGGCAGCTTATATCAGCTTCTCCAAGTTCAAGTTGTGACTATTTCAGAGCTGAACTTCCTAAGGTATCGTTGGATTCTTGGTCTCCAAATTGTAATGTTGATCTGAATTGACAAACATTGAATTGTTTGTTTGGTAGTGATAAGCCCTTTTCCGATTGGCCACCAATGTCATCCAAATATTCCATTCACCACTGAAAACCAATTCTCTCCACAACTTCCCAAACTTCTCTTGGAATTTTCGGTCTTAAAAATGAAAAACAAAAGGCTACGAATCGCCATTAAAATCACGAACACCACAAACATACAACCCAATTGCTTTATTTAAAAAAAAAAGGTCTAAAATCCAAAAACCTCTAAATGTTGTTTTAAAAAAAAAGCAGAAACGCCAAGTTGTTGTGTTTTTTTTTGGGATATCAAAATCCGAAAAAACCCAAAAAAACATGCTGGAGAAAATGGTGGAGGAAGTTTGTCCATCCTCCAAGGTCTGGGGCTTCGTTGTCCCAAAGAGGCGAAACCGCTGGGTTTCTTCGGAGCTCACCTTTCCAAGTCGATGGCCCCAAGGGATCAGTGGGGGAAACCATTTCCGGGGTGGTTAGGGTTGGGTTGGTTTTTTGGGGAAGTTTTTTTGGCGAAAAAACCGTGCTGAAACGGTTGTTTTTTTTTTGGGGGGGGGGGGTGGGGGAAGGTGTTGTTGTTTTTGTTGGTGTTGAGGCGTTCGGCAGTGGATGAGGCACAAATGAAGAAAGAGTTGAGTGAGGCGAGAAATTTATGGTGGAAATGGGATGAGGATTCCGGATTGAAGAGTGGATGAATGATGATGTTTGTTAAATGACTAGAGAAGACTGTTGGAATTCAGTAGAACGCAGCAGTGGAACTTCGTAGGATGAGGTTCCCGCAATGAGTTTCACCGTTTTTTGCTGTAGAACATCAACAGCTCCAGGATACGTTGTGGAAGTGTTTGTCGAACTGCCTTACTGCTTTGCCGCCTTTTCTGCACCTCTCAAGTTCGTAGAACAGTAGGATTAATAAACAAAACAAAGGAAAAACATAAACCCTGAGCTCTGAACATGTTTGAAAGCTGCAAACCGTTTATGGCCTCAAAGATGGATCTTGCATGTTGAACTATGGCCACTATGGTTCTTCAAGGGGTAATTCACGAAGATAGTTTTAACCTGGCTTGATTCAGGCTCACAATTCACATACATTGCTGGAGGGTTGTTCAAAAAGAACATGCTACAACAAATCATCATAGAGAATATTCCGATGCATATTTCGAACCATGTAGTGTTGGTGTTTTCTCTTAAAAAAACGTCCATTTGTTCAGCACAAAAAAAAAATGGATTTCGTTGAGACTCCAACGAATCGAAGTTTGTGGATTCGGATCGTCATTGATCCGACTTCATGGATCGAAAACATGGATGTTGGTGTTGATGCAGCAGATGTTACAACCTTGGCTTTTACCACGTGCCATCCTTAGGGTGGATTCATCTGGGAGATCCCAATGGATTCGTTTGGTTTTGTTTTTGGTAAAGAAAAGAAATTCTTCTTTAAGGTTTTGTCATGGGAGATCTCCCACGACTCATAGATATCATAGCATCAGTCCAAATCAGTCCATCTTTGGGGTCAAACAGATAGATTGTGTTGAATACTGTTTGTGATTCAATCACCCAGGCTTCCGTGGAATGGCAGAGAGAGTTTTGCAACTCCCAGGTGGGATGCTTTGAATTTAGCTGCACCAGCGGAAGGTGTTCAAGATTGTTCAAGCATGAAGCATCGTCACTTGATGTCAAACCAAGCCGGGAATGTGCCTAACATGAATTCTTTTGGAAAACCATAGAGCCGAAGTTCCAAGCTTTTAAGGTCAATGCAGTTGTATAGCCATCAAGTGCCATAAAGGCCATACTTCGAACGCTTGTCTCGAGACGCGGCTCGACTTGACATTCCTTGGCCCAAGGAGTTTTGAGTCAAAAAAGAAGTGGGATGATGTGGGTAGTGGAAATATTGTCATGCGTCTTTGTGTCAGCTGTGATTTTGTGTTTGCTCCGATCTCTTGGGCTTGGATGATTTGGATGGGCTTGGTAACGTTTACACCCATATATACAAAATCCATTATGAGACATGTCGCAGAGACCCTGATGAAGAGGACTTTTGAATGAAGTTTTGGCCAAGGCAACACCTCACATTTGGCGGAAGTTGGTGATGTGAAATGTGTGAAAACACAGAATGGAACTGAAAAAAACCTATCCGGATATAACCGACTTCTAATTCGGAAATAACTCCGCCTAGCAATAGCACATATACATACATATATATATTTATATATATACACAGTAAGTATAGACAGTCAAGATCGCCGAGGCTGTCTTGATGTGAATCTGTAGGAAGCTAAGATAGTAAGGTGCTAGCACATTGGGGTAAATTGCCAAGTACACATTCACATCATTGATATCATTGTCTTCATTGCCAAGTTCAGATTGACATCATTGAGAAATCGTTATGATATCGTTATTCGAGTTCTGTTAGAATCATACGAAACGTTCCTGGGCACCTTGCAACCAAAATAGGACTTGGCGGAGCAACTCCAGAGATCTCTGAAGGAGAGCTTGAAGCAGAAGCCAAGTGTCTCGTCGAGACGGTCTACCCTGCATACCCTGCCAACTAGCCAACTGGGGCCTAGGCTTGACTGATATAGTATACTATGAATATGAATATATAATATCTTGTACGTGTATTTATATATATATATATATACGTGTATCTGTGTGTGCACATATGTGAATATGCATATACGGTGTATCACGCAAAAAAGACCTTCCTGCAACAGTTTGTTATCACTCATCCTTTACCATCCTTCTAGTCTTGGGATGCATTACGGATTAAGATTCTTTACTTCTGATATTTTTTGATGATCCCCAATTTTTGGGTGGTCCTCCATGTCAACTTTTGGAATGCAATAAGTTTCTATGGAATTGGTTATTTTGGGTAACACTTTTGCCCCAAATCTGCCCCCGATTAGGTTGTGAGGAGGCCTCTTTTCCATCACCACCTGGGCTGTTGCGGGTCGAGTTGACTCGGGGAGGCCTTGAAGGGAAGACTGGAAGTTTGATTGTTTGGACCTCCTGGTGGTTGTTTGGGGTCTATGCTACCTGTGATGAAAACGGATTGTGACTGAAGAAGGGAATCCCCAAAAACCAATCACTCAAGTTTTTTGCTTTTTTCATTGATTAAATGATTGTTTTGTCCAATGTATTCATGTGTCGGATGATTTGTTGCATCATGCCAGGAAGAACCACATTCAGATATCCAAGTCGGTCGCAAGTTGGTTTCCTATTGATGGAAATAGCATTCAAGAAACCCTTGTGTTTCATGCATGATTGATCGCATATTGTACACGCTTCTTATTCTTCCTCGGCATCCGGAAAGGCATCATCATCTGACGGATTTTTCCGATTTTCGTTCTCCAAACCAACACAGACTCACTCTCACATCACCTTCTGCTGAAGACCCCAAGGTGTGAGTTTTTTGGAAGGTTAGTTACTTCAAGCTGCAAAAGAAAATATCACATCAATTTCACACAAAATTCAGGGAGTTTCCACCCAACCCCTCAAATCGCTGGAAAATTCTAAGCCGCAGGTGTGGTGAAGACACAGCTTCGAGCTCTACCAGCAAGTTTTCCAGGACCTTGGCAGGTGGGAATGCCAATTTCATGATTTTCCATCCAGTTTTTTTCGGGGAAAAGCTATGGTTTCCAGGCTATCTCCCACCCAGCGCCATGGTTTGGCAGTAGGCCTGGGTGCTGCCAGGTGTATATGGGCTGATGTTGCTGAAAGATAGGCCCACATGATACTTGTGAAGGGGGCCCTAATGTAAATGAGGTATTAGTTTAGAAAACGACGTTTTGACAAATACATATTTGTTTATTTATATAGCATTACATATTATATCATTGCCAAATTGCTTAGGAGCCCAAACTGGCAACTATGCACGAGAAGACCAGGGTCTTTTTTTTCATAGGCTGCCAGATATGTCGAGACAGTTTCAAAGGAAAAGAAAAGACAACATAGCACTGGAAGATAGATACTGTGAACATGGTAAAATAGTAGGGTTTGAAGACTAGTTATATGTTTGCCATTCAGGATATGGACCCTTTTTAGTATCAAAATAGGTGCAAAAGCTTAGTTTTTGGAGAGATGTTGCCAGATCAATTTCGGACCTCCAGGAGCTTAAAAAAAGAGCTCGGCCTGTCAATCCAGGGTGTTGGAAGGTACTGAGTTACTTTTTTGGGGAAAGAAATTTCTTCTAACTTCACCTCACCGACCTCAGGCCTCAAAACAGTTGAAGAAATTCCGGTGGAAAAACACCTGGGATGATCCGAGGAATGCTGTCAGGTTCACTGAAACGACGCCCCACTTCAAAAGGTTGGAAAAGAAAGCTGAGGCGAAATCCTTTTTTCATATTAGGGAGATATTGGGGGATATAGTCGATTTTTTTTGAGTTCTCTGGACAGTTCCTTAAATTTTGGCATTGTTTTGAAGATCGGTTCGTGGGTTTGTCACCCTGAAGAAAGTGTTAGGTACAGCGGCACCAAGCATGGCGCCTGGGCATCCTACCGCAATGCCACCACCACGGCGCGCGAGATGGGCGCAGCGCCTTGGCCTAGAGGTTTTGGGATGTGTTTCCCATGTTTTAATTCAAGGTGTTGGTTTTAGAATGCCAAAGGTTTTTTCTGGCCAACAAAATCCATGGAAAATGAAAAGAAATCTTCAGATGAACAATGCCCAGCGAGAGAAGTTCATCGGAATCACCTGGTATTTTTCTGCAAGATTGGGTGACCGTTTCCGCCTTTTGACACCTTTGTTTTCGTGCATGACTAGAAATTTCCCCCGCTGAAATTCATATAGATAGCAAATATTGCCACGTTTGATGCAATTGAAAAACCAGCATGTTGAGTATCCATGTCAATTTTCAGGGTGTATCTCTGAGAAAGACAGTCTGGATGACTCTTCCAAGGATGTGGCTCTGCTTTTTCACGAAGATATCTTGGTAGATGGAGACCGTTGCACAGTGTTGCTGCGTATGTCTGGAACTTCACAGTTGCTTACACCAGCTGAGGTGCAACGGAGCATTAAAAAAAAACTTCCCAAGTTTGGTATGGCATCCCTACCCTCTTATCCTTATTTTTTGGGCGGGACGTCAAAAATTTTGTAAAGTTCTCGGTTTCCCGTGTAGAGGATTTCTGTTTTACAAGTAGCTGGACTAAACATCATGACTCGTTGTGATTGAGACAGTTGCTTGAAGCCACACTTTGAACTGAAGATAATCGCTGCGACGCAGTTGGCGCAAAGGATTGAAAGAGAAGAGATTTGCTTCACCACCGCTCCCACGCCTTCTTTGCCTTTCTTTCATACCGACGTATCTCTACACTATAGCTACAGGCTCATCCTAGCTATCTTTGATCATAATCACTGCACACCCTCGTTACGAGTGTGTGAGTCCATTCATAGTCGGATCCGATCTAGGCACATCGATTTGGACCAGGTAATCTTCGACTAATCTTGCCTGTAGCTTCCTGTGACATTGATATGTCGACTTGGGTGCAATTAGCCTTCTGCACCTTTCTATGACAGGCTAAATTCTTAAATCTTCCCTTCCAATGTAAGGGTGGTGTTTTTACATCCAGCATTTTTTCTGGTAGATATTGGTGAGCTTTTCAGGGATGAAAAAAACGTACTTTTCAGAATCGCCTTTTGTTGGGAAATCCATAATTGACCACCGTCCAGGCCGAAACGGTCGAGTCGGTGAGTTGCCATTTGCTACCCTTTGTGCGACGGCAAAGTGGCATCACGCGACAGGAACTGTTGCAGGCAGAAGAGGTGCGTTTTTTAAACAGATCAAAGTTTCCTGGATGTTGAAACAAATTGATAAAAGTGAAACGTGTTACACCTTGTTACATATGATTCAATTGAACTAGTACTACTTTTGGAAAATGAAAGACACACACACTCAGAAAATATGTGTGTTTTGTATTTTGTTGTGTGATGTAGTCTTGCTTGTCCAGTGAAGGTCAACATGTATTTTCGCCAACGCATCACCAAGACGTCAAGACGTGAGGATCAATGGTATCTACCTCCCTTTTCGAAGGAACCATGTTTTTGTGGATGACAAAGTGATTTTCATGAGAATGTCAACCTGAAACTAGGCGATCATTTTATGTGTTTTTTTTGCAATCTGTACTTGGTAGATGGTTCTTTCATTTGATGGAATGATTAGATGACTTACATAAAAATACCACCAAAATCCCAACCAGAAATGGCCACCCAACTTCACACACATTTTTGCCAGGTTTTAGTCCTCGGTAGTGGTGTGGGTCTTCGCCGTTTGAGTCATGTGGACGGCTCTCCGTTGAAGACTGCAATTGACGGAACCAGCTACCAAAGATGCATGGCAGCTCTGGAGGTGCGTTTGACGCTCGCAGTTGAAAAACAAAAATAAAACAAAGATCAAACCAACCCAAGCTGCAGGCAGTTCGAGAAAGTCGCTGGTGTATCCTGGTTGCACTATGTTGCACTCCTGTTGAATCTTAATACAATCTTACATAATTTAGTACACCTTGCACACCTTGAAAATAAAATAAGCCAACAAGCCAACTATCTGAAAGGTTCCAAATTTTTGTTGGCTCTCGTGTTGACCCTGGCTCCAAGCATCGAAGATAGCTAAGGCTCCCTTGAGGAGACAGTGGAAGCTCTTTCAGTGAGTGGATCTGATGGCTGTCGTTGGTGCTGGGATATTGGTGCTACTCGGCCGACCTGTTTTACCATGGGTTTTATACCGGGATTATGGATGATTATGGCCAGATTAGTTTACCATTGCTTGTACCTTGTATGTACCCAACTAAGAGGGGTCAGCCTCTTTCCCCAACCTGAGGTCTTCCACAAAAATTTGCTTCAGATCGCCTCAAAAATCACCAAGGGAGACGATCAACTGATGCCTTGGTTGGCGGAGCAACTGCGAAAGTCACACCTTTGGGGCTCCGAGTATTTTGGTTCATCAAATTTCAACGAATCGTTTGACCAGTGGATCCAGTGGAATCCGGAAGTGCATATTAAATCCGAAACGTTTTCAAAGGAAGGACAATCCGAAGGTTTGACGACCGGTTTCAAAGATTCTTTTACATCAGACGTGTTCAAGTAGGAATTTGAAGTTGTGATAAGGTGGTATTTTACCATGATTTTACTCTACTCTTTCTTCCATAACGCGATGGCGAAAGTGACCCCGCAAGATTGTGAAGCGAGTCTCATGTCGGTTTGGGATTTGCCAAAACGACTGCGGAGCGATGGCTTAAGGGGTGTTTTCGCCCATTCCAATCGATGGGGTTCCCAAAAATGCTGGATTCCTGGGGGATCATGTCTTTTTGTTTGACTTTGAAATGGTTGGCTTCATTTGAGAATGCCAAACACCTGCTTCCACCCTTGGCGGGGTTTCTTTTGAAGGTCTAGTCCTTGGGCACCAGATCAATTGTTGCTTCATTCGGGTGGCCCTGTCACGGATGCTTTGGGCATTTATTACGGCGAACGAAACCTCGTGGCCGAAACGAATATTGATTTTTTGAAGTGGTTGCAGTTTTGCAGTTGAAGTGGCTATTTTTGTTCTAAATCCTGAATCCTAATTGCTTTGAACAGAATGAAATCTTTGGGAAGGTGAATAGTTTCTACCTCACAAAATTCACATCGACTAGAAGGAATCTACCCATAGAGCCAAGGCAAAACGATCTGAATGTGTGATTGCTGGTCAGCTGGTCATCATGAATAGATGTTTTATTTGGCAGACGGAATGAATTGTTGCTTTTGAGTAGGGTTCATTCTTAGAACCAAAGCGTGTGGGTGATTGCAAGCATGTTGAACATCTCACCCAGGATGTGGCCTCTAGTTCTTTACTTGCTGGGCCGCCAGTGCTGCGTTTCGTGGCAGAGCAGCCACAGCAGACGCAAGCACAGGTGCTTTCAAAAACTGGAGAAGAGTTGGAGCGAGAGTTGCAGTCGTGTGATTTGGATGATATTGTGGTGCTGCGGAGTATAGCCTGCCATCCAAGTCAGAAAATTAGCTATTATTGTTGAGAATTACCAACGATTCAAGTCTTACTCAAGCCCCTACCTGGCGCCATGAAGGTGCGATTACAGGCACAGCATATCCATCGAAAGACAGAATGCACAAGAAGAAGGAGCATGATACGCTCCATCATCAATGTAGTGTTGATACTGCGATAATAGGAAGATTAATATGAATTTGTGTGGTGAAAACAGAGAAAATAAATATTAGGGACAAATGTTTCGTGTCATAGACGTTTTGTTAGAGTGGATGGTTTCAGAACGACAATGAAAATCTGTTTGCAGCAACGCAAGAATGCATCCTCATTACATACTCACTGGCCAGTCTTTTGGGGCGGTTCATGCAACATCTTATCAGCCACCCAATTTTTGGTATTCTCCGACTGGCACGGTTAAATTGAACTTACAAGTCCCTTATAGCTTGGCTTATATTATCCAAATTTATTTAACAAAAATACATAATATGATTATATATCATTACCAAATTAACCATGGTTTTTATGTCACTTGCAGCTGGAGTATATCCTCCTTAACCTCTATAAGTCAGCTTGTGTGTTTTCCTCGCCATTTTCAGCAGGTCAACGAGCTGAGGTGCGAAAGGATCAAAAAAGTTGAAAAAAGAAGCAGTTTGTATCCAGTCATCGCAGTCATTCATTTATCAAAAATGATTGCTGGTGTTTGGACCAATTATTGGGCCAATATGAGAAGGCATTGATTTCTCCCCTTCGCAGATCTATTTGTTTTTCGTGTTGCCTTTTGCGTTTAGGGATTTGTGACGGGTCAGTGATGGCCGACTGAGATGTTAAAAAAGAGACGCGAGTTCTACTGCTTCTAAGTGTTTTATGTTGCTTCAATTCTTTGAATAAAACTAGCATGAGTCGAGCCTGCAATTTAATGATGGCATCCTTTTTTGGCATCATTTCTTCAAGATCTGTGATGGGCGAGACTTTTGATGCTCAACATGGAGTGCTTGTCATCTCGCCAGGCATGGTACGGACAAGGCCGTCAGCGAGGGACCATTGCAGGGGCAGCTTCCTTTGTTACGCTGTGAGGATCGATTACCCTTAACTTTTCAACCGCAGCTTTGGCGCTCTGGCAAATGGCAGGTGGCGCCCTCCAAATGAGACGGAAGTCGAAGGTTTTTTTCGAACCGCCTGCCATATAGATGTCTTCATAAAGTATGTATGCCTTGCTTAGGATGGGGAGCCATGGGTTCCTCACATTCTTCAAATTTTGACTTGCAAATCAGCAAGGCAAACAACTTATCGAATCTTAGCGGTACGTTTGAGTTAATCTTTGTTTTTGATTTGCCACTTGGGATCAAACTAACCGAACTTGCCAGGTTTTACCAGCTTTATCGCCGCAGCACAGCTTTGGCCCTTCATTGCGGGAGGTTGCTGCTTGTGCCAAAAGGATGGCTTCAGACTCTCTATGGGTCGAGGCGATTTCTGATCCCGTACCATGTTGTGGTTGTGGTTCGTTGTGCGTACATGATGGTGAATTGTGCAAAGAAAAAACCCATCCTGGCATGCAAAAATCGGAATTGAACCCACTCAAGAGGAAAATCATTGAACGATGGAGAATTGGGCCACTTCTATGTGTTTTTGCAGATAGTTAGATGTGATATGCCGCAAGATTGAGGGGTTGGAGTTCGGACGCAAATCTGGCAGGAGGCTGCTGTAAAGGATTGGTCTTTGCCTGCGGCTGGCTTGCACTTCTTGTGAAAAACTGTGTGGTCTATACAATTTGTTTGTATACATATATACGTATACATATTATATAGACACATAAATATATCATGCAAGATGTAAAGATAACATAGCTAGCCTCCCAAAAAAATAACCTGAAGCAACCTTCAAGAATGCGTTTGTATCCAGCCTCCTTTCATACCATCTTCAGTGACGACCAGGTGCGTGGATCCACCCTGGCGGGTTTGTTAGCCTATGACCTTGTGCCTTGATGACAAATGGGTGAACAAACCTGGATTTGTTTGGCCGTTTGTTTGTTTGCTTGTTTGTTTTTGCGTTTTTGTTTGTTTTTTTTGCGGTTGTTTACTTTTTTGGTTGTTCGTTTGTTTGTTCATTTCTTTGTATTTTTGTTTGTTTTGTTTCGTTATTTGTTGTTTTTATTTTGTTTTGTGTTTGTGTTTGTTGCTTCTTAGTGGATGCCGTTGCTGTTGCCAATGCTCTTGTTCTTGTTTTTGTTGTTGTCGGTGTTGTTTTTGTCGTTGTTGTTGTTGTTGTTGTTGTTGTTCTTGTTCTTGTTCTTGTTCTTGTCCTTGTTATTTTCATTCTTCTTGTTCTGTTGTTGTTGTTGTTGTTGTTCTTGTTCTTGTTCTTGTTCTTGTTGTTGTTGTTGTTGTTGTTGTTGTTGTTGTTGTTGTTGTTGTTGTTGTTGTTGTTGTTGTTGATGTGTTTTTGTTGTTGTTGATGTGTTTTTGTTGTTGTTGTTGTTGCTGCTGTTGTACTTGTACACAAAACGAGAAATGATGAACACTACTCGCAGTGTTTCTGACTTATGCCATTTGTATGGTCAAGAACCCACCAAATGCAAGGTATTGAGATTTAGATACGACATTTTACTTTGGCACCTGCGTGGTCGAAATAATGTTGATCCGCTTTGGCACACTCATTTATCACTCTCCCGCAATGGGAGATCACGCCCCTTACATCACGTCCAGCCGCAACCCTTCCTTGTAGTGCTTCCCCTTAGAGGAGATTGCTTGCAAAGGGGCCACATTGATTGTTAGATATGCTTGGAAGTGACAAACAGAATTTGGCATGCAATTAGTCTCCACTAGAACGAGCAATCCTTCACCCCGAATGTGAAAGAAACGGTTTAGAAGACATGCAACAAATTGGACACGACGATGAGTTCCTTGGTGATCAGAATGAGATCAAGCAATGTGCAGCAAGTACTCGATAGATTTTGACAAGTGATTTTATGAATCATGATCCATGAATTCACTACGTGAACAATGAAACAACTTTGATTCTTTGGGTTTTTTGGGAGGTCAAACTAGCCACTTTTATAAAGGGATATGGGTCATTATAAGGATCACCATTTACCAACTCATAGCATGTGGTGTTTTTCACATGGGACCTTGAGGTACAGTGGACTCAACCCTTGGCGTTAGAGAATCCACCCGAACCTTCAGCGTATCTTGGACTGCACAGGGTCCTAACAGTCCTAACAAAACGATGGCGAAGTTGACTCGTTTACAGCGTTTGACTCTAAACAATGTGTATCCAGAGGCGCAGAATTCCACAAACACCCCTTTTCTCCCAAAAAAAATCAAGTCAACGCCCACAGCATTTCACACGCCAAGGTTGTTAGCTGCTTTGTACAGAGTGGATCGATGGCTTATACACCAAAGGCCTGTAAAAAATGGTGCTGAAAATCAACTCGTTAAACGCCCAAAAGAAAAGTGTGTAGCATATGGGAGCATCTCCTCAGGTGCAAAATGCTGAACCTATCCAAGTTCCTCCACCTGGAATTTGCCACAGGTCTACGGGAAAATTACATTTATTGGCTCCACCTGGTGATCCTTGGGCACTTCAGGTCATGTTGGAATTTGAGGAATTTGAAAACACCAAGTGACGTTGGATCAGGGGACGGAGAAACGTTGAAGATTATGTTGAACTAGGAAAACTGAGATGCTCATAGATTTTCATGATTGGGATATACTTGCATTGATGCTTGACACATTCTTTTCACATGTTTTACAAATTGCAACTTGGGATCTTTGATTTTTTCGGTCACAGACGAGTTGCGAATGCGTAATTTAGGGTCCTGGTCTGATATTGCACTCGTTTGGCAGCTGGACATCAGGTGGCTGGATACTTAGAAGTGTTAACGCAGGACCGATGCATGATATTTGTTTCCGGATCTTGAATCCAAAATGTTTTTGCACTGGGATCACTTGATGGGATCGACCCAGCTCTTAAAGCTTGTGATCAACATGAAACCCATGGTCTGTCCGGATGACAGTCGCGTTTCCAGAGTTTTCTGGAAGGACTTGCATCTTAGTCTTGCACAACCCAGCTTTGTGGCTTCACAGATTGTATCGTGGCATCCAGGTTTTTAGGGGGGTGGGTTTTTTTGTTGGAGTTTCGTGTTGGAATTTCAATGAATTGGTCATACCGGAGGGCCTAAAAATTGAGACAAAAAAAAAATGTGTGACGTCTACGGGTATACCGGTATACCTGACTTTTTTCCGAGTGTCAATCGCCAAAAATGGTTGGTGCTGCTACACATGAATGGGCATTGTGGAAGTTGAGAAGGCCATCAGAATTTTAGCAAATTCCAAAAACATCCCGGATGTTTGTTTGCAAAAGGCATGAATTCGGATGGAAAAGACTTCGTTGTCGATGTTATTTGATATTCGCAAACATTTGCTGTTTTGTTCTTCGTGCCTTTGATGTTACATGGTGGGCATGTTGGATGAGATCCTTTGATTTCACCCCGGAAATCACCTCAATGATTTCCCCTAAGGCTTACACAAGCAGTGGCACACTCAGTTCAGAGATGACTGCACCATGTTACACCAGGCTTGATCGTTAGAGTATCCTAGTCCAAGCCACACAAAAGGAAGCAACTTAGATGACATTTCGAAGTTTTTTGACAGAGTTTTTCCAAAAAGATGACCTGGTGGTGTATTTCATTCACTTGGGATATCTATGGATATCTCGGGCATATTTTCGACCCTTGGAGATACTCTTTGACTTCAAGCTTGAGGTATTGATGATGAAGCACACATGGCGGCCGTGAAGCAAGTGCAGGACCCATCCGAATCCCGCATTTGAGTTTTTCTCTAAATTCGGATCACGTAAGTTGCAAAAGGCGATGAGTATAGTAGTGTTCATCAGAAGACTGAAATCTTCGTATCAACAAACTCTTGGGAGAATATCATTGGGTGTGCAACCTGGCTTTAAAACACTAGACTTTCAATATCTTGATGAAAGCACTCTTTTGTCCCAAACAAAGAGGCACCACTTCTTTGTAGCTTGGCGATGCTTGGCGCGTCTTTTTTTTTGAGGACGCAATCCGTGATGGACAGTTTTATCAGCTCAATTTCGGCCGTTCTTGGCAAGGCAGGTAAGATAATCCTACACCCCTGAAGTTTAACAGCTCTGGGATATGATGCTTGGAAAACGATTGTTTCCTTTTGGGGCCCGGTCTTTTTTCAGGGGCAAACTGGCTGTTAAACTTCGGAGTCGCCGGATTCGTTGGATTCGCAAAAGATTTGCAGCCAAAAAAGGCGAGCTTCGTGAAAGTCCTTGGCAACTGATGCAGTTCCTGGGCTAAAACTGGGACAAAATAGACCCAAAAAACATCAGAATTTCAGATGATTCTATATATTCTAAGTTAGGAATATACAAATACCAGCCGAAGTAGGCATCAAAATGTTCTATATAAAGTTGAGATGATTTTTTTCTGAAGTCAAAGAGACAACATGTTTCACCAGACTATCCACGTTTCAAAGGGAATCAAATGGAATTCCAGGAGTTGATTCTTTCCAGCACAGTACAACATCCCTTAAGCTGTTGATGCAGAGTCAAGGTGGGCAACAACATACACTTGTGTTGGTGTTGTATGCTTGAAATACTTTCTAGTTTACCCATCGTTTTTCTCGTAATCCGTAGAGTCCGAGTTGGCAAAACCACCCCACCGGTTACCCGGTATCACGAGGATGTTTTTTAACACCTCGAGGAAACTCTTCAAGCATAATGCTGCTCCCTATTCTGGTTTTTTGCAGCTTCAGGCACAGCCCTTTTGCAAGGGTGTTGAGTTTTCACATTGCAGAGTCCTGACTGTAAGGGATGTACCTTTTAATGTATCTTGTCCCGTCATCCAAACGCAACTGAATACAGTTCATGCTCATGATGCTGCTCATGTCTTTAAGCACAAAGCGTTGATCCAGTACCCACACTGCCATACCACTACTCCAAGTGACAAAATATAGATTGGATCGATGATTGATCATTGTTGTGTCTATCCCAATCCTTTGATTTCGATCAGCCACCATGTCATACGATGGAGGGCCACGATCCTTTTTGCTGTGCTGCAGGTAGATGGTTGCAGATCAGCCCTATGTTCCTGTTCGCCAGAGCTGTTACTATCGTTTCAAAACGGTTACCTCTCCACATGCCCAATCAAAGGCCGGTTTGTTGTTTAGATTGCAAGTGCAACTGTCCGTTTTTCCTTTAAAATGAATGAACCTGTTGTGGGGAAATCATATTGACCCAGGGCCAAAACCCTGGTATTTGATGTTGATTTGTCCTTTTGTCATTGGCCATACCATGCAACAGTTAGCATACATCCTTCAGCGCGATACCAGCACCCCTTTCCGAAACAATTTCCAGCCCAGTTTTTGCAGAAAGGAAGAAACGCCAAGCAAGGACCTTAATGGTCAAGATCCTCTTCATTCTCGTCTCAACAAGCTGGAAAACACAGACGTTCGCGGTTCGTGGACACATTTTGCACAAGCAAACCTTGCCGCAGAACCGCATGCACGCACACCCTTCCATGAAGAATGGCATTTGCACAGCCCCTTGCATAGGCTGCCCCCAGTGTATAGACCCCACACACAACCAAAAAACAAAACTCACGTATGAGCGGGGGTTGTTTACAGCATGTTTGTCATTGTCTAAGTTTTCTTGTAGGGCAAGTCATGTTTTTTAGCAAAAAAGCCACCGCTTTTCTTCTTCCCGTCGTCACAATTCATCAAATTCATCAGATTCCAAATCCTGATGTCTAAACTACACAACACTTTTTTTGATTCTTTGTAGGTTTGTAGGTTTGCGGGAGATCCCAAACAGACTCCAGGCACCTGCGCTCGGTCAGTGGATGATGCGGAAGATCAGCAGCTCCGGAAGGAGATGGTGGTTTCTCAGAAGGAGGTTGGCGGTTCCGCTCAGGACTTGAGCAATGAAAAAAGGGCCCCTGGTTGTTCGTTTAGGGTATTTTGGGGGATTATGCATGGATTATACACTAGCCAGTTATATAGGGATTTTAATAAACATGAATCCATTCTTTCAGGATCCCTTTTAAAGAACCAGTATTTCATGGAAAGTAAGGCCGTGTTAATTTTCGTGGCTCACTTGATATTTCTAAGATCATTTTGCTGGCAACTTCTTATGATGTTGATCACTTTGGTATTAAGATACCTTGGATCACCAATAAAGAAATCTCCTGTTTCCAGTTTTCAATCAAAATAGAGGCCGTTTGGGTTCCAGGTAGATAAGATACCTTAGCATCATTAGCTATTTAGAAATCTCCTGTTTCCAATTTCCAATACAACTACTTTAGTTTTGGATATTCCAGCTTAAGTTCATAGAAGGCTAGCCCCTCTTGAGGGTATTCTCTAGATCTGGTCCAAGTGGGCTCCAGGAATCAACCATCCCAAAGAGCAATTTAGAGCAACTAAGCAATTTAGAGCAACTAAGAGTTGTTAAGAGGAAAGGGGTCACATCCCCAAAACCCTGTAGATTTACAGTGTTTTCGAGGGTCACACCATGGTGAGGATTTACTGGGGACCTATGACTGCGCATTGCTAAAAGTGCTACTTTTTCAGCTCGCTGAACCAAGAGCCCATAAGAGCCCATGTGCAAATTTCGTTACATTTTTTTTTTATATCAAAAAATTATCAAATTCTGCCAGATCAACAAAAGGTGCAGGTTTCTTGACCATCCGACCATCCTTTGCTCTCCAGGTGGCTGAGCATATGATGCTAGTGGACTTAGAACGACATGATTTAGGCCACGCCTCGATCGCTTCCACTGTTGCATGGGATCGATGGAGAGTAGAAGCTTTTCCGAATATTCAGCACATGGTGAGCAAGGTGGGCTGCCTGTTTTTTTTTGGCGGGAAACAGCAGGATTTGGGGTTTGGAATTCGTTTGAGCCAGATAAACAGCCGGAAAAGGGGAAAAAAACAACAACTTGGAAGTGTTTAAAAAAAAAAACTGGTTGTGGAAACTTGGTGTAATTTGTGATTTCAGGTTTGGTTTACTGTAGGCCTGATAGGCCCTTAAGCTTCCTTGGTTACACCATCTACTTTTCACGGTGATTTTCCGACCTGCACGTTCCAGTGAAGCTCCAATACTGTCAGGTTACAGGGCGTTTGGGTCCATCCAATGACATTTGGACAGCGCTGGAAGCAGTTTTTCCTGGAGGCCTTCTCCCTCACCTGGGGAGATGATACAATACCTTTCAAATGGATTGAAACCACCAACTAGTTGTTGATTTATGTATATCATAAATTTTCCAAAGAAACAAAACTGAGTAACTGGCCGCACATTTGTGGACATGACCAGCTTTCGTGGCATCATTTTTCAGCAGGATCCATCACAGGTTGCCCAAAGACGGCCACCATTGCCGCCATTGATGCCCTGGAAAAAGAACCACGGCGCAGTTGGACTGGTTCCTGGACATAGAGAAACAAATTTGTTGTCTCATTATTTTTGGGGGGTAAGCATGTAAGCATCATATCATAAGCATAATGCATCAAGGCGCAACAAAAACATCACCATCTACCATCAAATCAAATCAGGATTGGATCATGTCAACCCCTTAGGATTGTGATCGTGTGAAACTGACTCGAATCTAAGGCAGTCTTGGATTCGCAGATCTCCTAAGTGGAGAGGGCCAATGGAACATTCTCATCCGTACATTAGAAGCGGAAGTGCAGGCCGAAAGCTGTTGTGATGAGGCTGCTTAACATGCTGTTATGTTAAGATGGCAAGTTCTATTTGTTCACAGAGATTTTTACAAAAAGAAACAATCATTTTGTATTCTAATCATCTCGCAGGGCATCTCTCAAGTTTTTTTTCAAATTATCAAATATATTCAAATATTGTGTTCCCTGATCCCAACCTTTTCATTGTTGTTTTTCGCATCGACTTGTTGTTTTCCAGGATCAAGTGTGGCATGCCACTGTGAAGGCTGGTGGTGGCCTCACCATAGGCTCTGACCCTGCAGCTGAAGTGCGGGAGGCCAAGTTGAAGGTGGGATGTTTGTTGGTATCGACTCGCCTCCTGGGGGATGTTTGATGATGTTTGACCCCTGGAAAACCCTGGTTTCCAGGCGGCCCGGATTTTGCATGTGGCCTTTGGGAAAGGCCATGCTGGCGGCGGTGTTTTTTGTGAAAAAGTGTGGAGGTTTCTTGTGGAGGTTTGGTGAGGATGCAATGAATTGAATGATATTTTTGAAGTTTTAGCAGCTGTTTCACCTGCAAATCTAAAGTAAACAGCCATTAGAAACATGTGAGGCAAAAAGGTTCAGCTCTTCAGTTCATGGGTACATTTTGATATTTTGCCTTTCGTGGGCATATCCTCCCCTTCATGGACACATCTTCTCCTTCACTTTGTTGTCATCATTCATCTTCAGCAAATCCCGCCACGTATGAGCAGACTAAAGCGAAGGCAAAAGCGAAGCCAAATATGATCCCCACAACAGCAGATTGGAAGTAAGCTAAAAGGGATTTCTTTGCATGTCTTCATTTCCTATGGGAAGTGTACAATTATGATAGACAAAAATCGTCAAAAGCCTTACAAAGCGGGAACCCCAAAAGCGAAGCCTCCAACACTAGACCGTGGATTTATTTAATAGTCTTCATATGAAATGCTTTCAAAAACTGTTGCAAAATACGTCCATGCTTTTACTTTAGTGATGATCCAATGAATTTGGAGTACAAACCTCCACACAGGTAGCAAAGCCGCCACAGCCGTGGCAGTGTCTTCAGCATCTGAAGGAATTCCGCAGGATCGATATGGAGATTTTGGGGCTTTGGGGAGTGAACAAAAAACACGGAGAAGAGCTGCGGACGACTTAAACTTCGATCGAAACGAAGTTTGACAAAATTCAAATGTTTTCCAGATCTGTCAATCACACAAAGGTCTGAGTGTTCGAAAGTCTTACCCAGTTTTTACAGATATTAGACAATTAGACAACTTCATGGCTAGGATTGTGTCAGATTGCAACCCGTGGCAGCAAAGTTTTGACTCGGACGAAGAGGGGTCAATAAGCTGAGTAGTTTGGGTTAGATTTGCAGACTTCTTGTTGCATCTGAGGTTCTCTAGTTTCCTTTTCAAAGACGTTCTGGGATGCATTGAGGGAATGGTTTTTTTTTCCATGGAACCCCCATGACAAAAGAACTGGACGACCAGGACCAAGGATTGCGCAGCTCGGCAACAGATCACAGGGGTAGCCAAGACAATAGTGACTGAAATAAGGAAGTCCTTTCTGTCCGTTGGCAACCATGCGGCCATGCAGCACTCTATGTGCGCGTGGTGCATCCTTTCTTTGGAAGTCTCTTGCTGTAAACTGTTCTGGTGTAAAAATTGCTGTTTTGTCCCTTCTTGAAGACTGTGGATGGTGCAGCTGTGCTGGTTGCTTTGTCGATTTGCTCCATGTTGTGCTCATTACTCAGATATNTGCTGGAAAGGCAAGCGACTGAAACGGGGAGGCCATTCTATTTTTTGGCATGGAACCAGACCATGCAACCATGCAGCCATGCAGCACTCTATGTGCGCGTGGTGCATCCTTTCTTTGGAAGTCTCTTGCTGTAAACTGTTCTGGTGTAAAAATTGCTGTTTTGTCCCTTCTTGAAGACTGTGGATGGTGCAGCTGTGCTGGTTGCCTTGTCAATGCAGTTGTGGAGTTGATTTGCTGCACACCATCATTTGGTATCATTGGGTCATTCAGCGAGGTATTGAAGCTGGTTCCAGCAAGGTGACAAGGGCTGGATTTCTGAAGTTTGTGTGGTAGGGCCACCGAATGGAGGTGATGGAAGACTTTCAATCATTGCCAAGAAGTATGTGATGAAACCAGGATGAAACACATTTAAGCAGTTTTATAAAGATGTTTTTCTGTTTTTTCAACTTCAGCTTGGGCCCTGCGGTATGTCTTCATTATTTGATCACTGTCGCTCATTTTTGGGGTTCATCCTAACGGTAGGTAAGTCACCTTACTTCAAAGGTTTCCAGCGGCCTTGGTATCCTTATGTTTATTTCCACAGAGATTTGAATGCGAATTTTCTCTGACTTTAAATGATTTGTTAAGTGAAGGTACACTCAAAAAAGGCACACAGCTCAACGCACTGTATTGTTTACGTGTTTAGGTGGCGGAAGTTTCAAAAATACGACACCTTTTGTTATGAAGTAAACTTGTTTGTTTTGCAAAACATGCACAGTTCCAGAAGTTGCGTGTTTTACATTTTTTTGCATGTTCATCGAGTTTTTGCAATGTTTTGAACTTAGGAGGCCATCCCAAAAATGCAAAAAACACACAATTTCAGAATGTGCATTTTTTGCGCATGTTTTTTTTCAATTGCATTTTTGCTCGCATTTTTTGCATGTTTGTTGGTGTGCATTTTTTGCACTTGTATGTGGTTGCATTTTTTGCATTTTCTGATTGCATTGTTTTTGTTGTTTTGCATTTTTTCAATTTCTTGATTTCCTAGAATTAGCTGTTCAGCTTACCACATAAACCTATAGGAGAGGTTGGTTATTGTGAGTCACAGACAGCAAAGCGAAAACACTGATGGAATAACAGGTGTTTCAGGTCTCCTCTCCTTTTGTCTCTGTCTTGCCTTTTGTCTAGCTACCTATGCCTACCTACTTACCTATCTATGTATGTATCAAGTATCTATCTATCTTTCATTCTTGCTATCTATGTTTCTAGCTATCCAGCTATCTAGCTACCTAGCTATCTAGCAATCCAACTGTCTATTTCTCCAACTGTCTATCTATCCTGCTACCTAGCTTATCTAGCTATCCAGCTGTCTGTCTATCTATCTATCTGTCTATCTATCTAGCTATCTATCTATCTATCTCCCTATCTATCGGCGTTTTTCGATATCTATCCCTTCAAAAGTGATCCTAAACCTGTTTTTTTTGCATTTTGACTTGCAAATGTGCTTCGCACAAACATTTGCACTTTTTTGACATCTGAACTTCCAAAAGTGCTCCAAGCATGGTGTGTTTTGTATTTCTTGATTTGCAAATATGCTTCTCTCCACAGTGATCT
>DF244522.1:0-26053 GCA_000507305.1 Breviolum minutum Mf 1.05b.01 | reverse complement strand
GCATGTCCACGACCACATATCGCAGATGGCACACTGCATGCCGCATACAGTATACTAGTAGCGGTGGTGCTAGTAGTAGGAGTAGTAGTAGTAGTAGCAGTAGGCAGTGCCACATACCTCATGTTGCATATCCGATCACGCACATGTCCACGACCACAAATCGCATATGGCACACTGCATGCCGCATACTATTTACTAGTAGCGGTGGTGCTAGTAGTAGGAGTAGTAGTAGTAGTAGTAGTAGTAGTAGTAGTAGTAGTAGTAGTAGTACTAGTAGTAGTAGAAGTAGTAATAGTAGTAGCAGCAGCAGCAGGAGTAGTAGTTGTAGTAGTTGTAGTAGTAGTAGCAGTAGTAGTAGTAGTAGAACCAATACCCATCCCCACATGAAGCGAGACAACGGGAGACACGACAACTTCAGAGCCCAGGAAGGCTACCACACCAACCAACACCCATCCCCACAGAAAGGGAGACACCGGGAGACAACGGAGACAACACCACTTGCCAAGAACGCTACCACACAAACCAACACCCATCCCTTATAAGGGAGACAACCGGAGACAAGACCACTTCAGAGGCCAAGAAGGCTACCACACGAACCAACATTAATCCCCACATGAAGGGAGGCAACCGGAGACAACGGAAGACAGTACCACTTCAGAGGCCAAGAAGGATACCACACCAACCAAGACCCATCCCCACATGAAGGGAGGCAACCGGAGACAACTCCCACTTCAAAAGTCAAGAAGGCTACCACACCAACCAACACCCACCCCACACGAACCAACACCCATCCCACATGAAGGGAGACAACCTGAGACAACCACAAACAAGACCACTTTAGAGGCCAAGAAGGCTACCACACCAACCAAAATCCACCCCAAGACGACTTGAGAGCCCAGGAAAACTACCACACCAACCAACACCCATCCCACATGAAGGGAAACAACCGGAGACAAGACGGCTTGACAGCCCAGCACACCAATCAACACCCATCCCACATGAAGGGAGACAACCGGAACAACCGGAGACAAGACGACTTGAGAGCCCAGGAAGGCTACCACACCAACCAACACCCACTCCCACACACAAAGGGAGACAACCGGAGACAACCGGAGACAAAACGACTTGAGAGCCCAGGAAGGCTACCACACCATCCAACACCCATCCCTGACAAGGGAGACAACCGGAGACAAGACCACTTCAGAGGCCAAGAAGGCTACCACACGAACCAATACCCATCCCCACATGAAGGGAGACAACCTCGAGAGAACGGGAGACAAGACCACTTCAGAGCCCACACCAACCAACACCCGTCCCCACATAAAGGGAGACAACCGGAGACAACGGGAGACAAGACGACTTGAGAGCCCAGGAAGGCTACCACACCAACCAACACCCACTCCCACACACAAAGGGAGACAACCTGAGACAACCGGAGACAAGACGACTTGAGAGCCCAGGAAGGCTACCACACCAACCAGCACCGAGGCTACCAGGGTTAGGTTGCATTGAGAACCCTAACAGTAAACTGTTTGGGGAAATATTCAATATTCATGTTCATCCAGGTTCCTTTCTGTTGAGGTTGGACGTCGGCACTTGTTTTGAAGCATGTTTTTTCCCTGCTGTCTTAGGAATCCCCCATGACATGGATTTCAAATCCTCAGCTCAATAGTCGCAAGCACCAACCCGTTAAACGCCATAACCAACTGACCCCTGAAGCCTTGACAAAAAACCTTGAGGCATCCACTTCGCGCGTTTCTCGTTGGGCAATGGTGTGCCATCCTTCGGTCCCATCGAAGTCCGTAGGCAATCTGAGAGCCATGTGTTGATTGAAGTGGAAATTCGCTACGCCAGTGCGGTGGATGTCTTGTTGAAGGTGCCCTTTTTGTTTTTTTTTTGGGGGAGGTTTCTTGTAGGAGACTTACCATTTGGTGCAAGGTGTTGTTCAACAAAGGAGGAAGTTGGATAAACAGTAGCAGCTACATAGATCTATACCCTATATACTATATAATTACTGTATATTTATTTCAGTTGTGTGAGAACATCACTCCGATGTTTCAACTTGCCCTCACATGCAAGTTGACTTAAACTTGCATATCGCATTTGGCTACAAGAATTCATTTGCAGGTAAATAAGATTTGGAACACATTCATGATGAGATTTCCACATGATTTATGCGAGTTGCTTGAAGAAAACGCTCAGGTGACATCAAACTCATGGCGCTTCGCCCAACTCAACTCCTCCCCCAACTTAACCCCCCCAAGAAGCAGGGCTTGAATCAAGAAATTAGGTTCTTGACCACCCCTTAAATCCTAATGTCTTGAGGCAGGTTGGTTGAACAACCCATGACAATAGAATGTGTGGAATTAGATTTTTTCCATTCTAAAAATAAATCTCTATATATATATAAATACATCATCTAGCACATCTTTGCCTTTTTGTTCTACTTTCTTTTGTAGATCCATTCATCCAAATGATTTCCACACATTTTTTCCACGTATACATCGCTGAGCCTGGCTGATTGGCCAGGCCGGCTCCACCCTCTCCTTGGGGGTGAAGCGTTTAGACTTTTTCGGCCGCCTGTGCTTGGAGTTGAAACCCTTACTGGACACCTGGCCCATCGTAGGCGGCACCGGTCATTTTCGCAAAGTTGTTGCATTTTTTGGGTGACACGGTGGAATGGTGTTGAGGTGATCATGGGTGAAAAGAAATCAGGAGAAACATATCAAAGGCATATTACCAACAGTCTATTTGGGAGGTGATTTGACATGACATTTTGCAACTCTTAAAGGCCGCTACAAATATCCTAGGTGTAGAAGCGCGGGTAGTGGGCACCAAATGTTAACAACCGCCAGTTGTCAACAACAGTCTGTTGTACTATTTTTGGATTTTGGGAATTGCAGCTACCTCACCCAAAGCTACCTCCCACCATAAATAAAGGTTTCTTAGATGGGTTGATAAGCTCTTAATAAACCCTTGCTTTGTCGCCCTATCTGGTGGCCCCCCTGCTTTGATGGGAGACACATGGCTGGGTGGCTGGCCAGGGGCTGTGATTGTGTACTTCGCAGCACAGCCCAAGTTACAATTGCAGTACTGTGGAATTGTCGATGCTCCCCTTCCCGGTTTGGCGAAACGAGTGCAGTCCGCGGTAGACTCTTGGACCAAGTTTGGAAATGTAGCGGTTGCATCAATGAAAAATGCTTCTCCTCCTCTGAAATGGATCTTTGAGTTCCTGCACCATTTTCTTGGCCCTTCCAAGGACTGGTTGTTCTCCAATGTGGTTCTTCCCAACTTCAAGTGCATTGAAATCACCAGTGATGAACGCATGCTTAGCCTGGCGGCCTGCACACGGGAGCCCATTGGTGTATTGAAAGTGCACGTTTGTCGAGGCATCAATTTGGCAGGCAGGGCAGGTTGGTCAGTTTCCGCTGTGCCAGGGCAAATGTGTTATGTTCACCTCCTTGGTGGGAAAACATCTAGCCAAGATATGGTACAAAACCCTGCATCTTCTGCAAACATCCAAAGATCAAACAAAAGATGCTCCCGGTTGCTTGGCTTTGACACGTAGGTGCCAACTGGAAGATGGGATCTGTGCGAAGCTTCACTTCCAATCCCTACTGCATCATGCGTTTGGGTGGAAGCTCCTTCCGCAGCAGCACGGTGAATAATACCACCAATCCAGATTGGCCTGACACCGATGTGGCCTATTTCATTGTGCACAATCGAGAACAAGAACTGCAGGTCGAGACGAATTCATGGCAAAAAAGCATTACGATGCTTTGGGGTTTCATGAAGGGATTAGAAATGCCAACGTAGTTGGATTCTTTTAGATGGGGAGCATGTTTTGGACAGATTGATATATGAATTTGACCAACCAGCAACCAAGAAGGCTCCTCATTGCCCCATGCAACCGTGTTGACGAGTGCCGCATGACTGAATTGCATAGTATAATCCAACTGTGGTAGGCATAGGTTTTCAAAGAATGCTGCATAATGACGCTGCAAGAGGGTCTCCTCATCTAGGATCCCAGTGAATCCTATATTATATACAAGCCTATGTTTTTTTTTGGAAAGACATACATATATGCATATAATAACTGACATATATATATATATATATAGGGTCTCCAAAAAATGATCTTCCGTTTAGTGGGGTATATTATTTACCCCACTAAAAGTCTTTTTGGAGACCTCAAGAGAGGTCATTCGTCGGGTCCCCATGTGGTTCGCAATCCTTAACCAACCAATCGCTGCTTGGGTGATCTAATGAGCTAGCACTTGGAAACCCACCACGGTTCCATGGATGGCACATTTCAGGTGGATATCATGGACAATGACCAGGGATTTCTTCAGCGCAACTTTGTTGGGCTCCTGGGTCGCCTTCGTGTCACTGTCAGCCAGCTGTTGAGCATGCGCGAGAATCAGTCGAGTGCACGGAGTGCGGCCGCAGAAAAGGTGTGTCGATACAAATTGGACACTTCAGAAGTGAAAACAGGCTTGTTGCATGTGGATGACCCAGTGAATACTGGCATTCCATCTGAGACTTTGGCAGCAATGTAACTCATGTTGCACAAAGCCGCTCCTAAAAAGGAACGAAGGGAATGGCATCAATATATAATTGTCTTTCAGTTATTATGCTAGTTTTTTTTTCCAGCAGTTTTCTCAGATTCCATCAACTCGTCGATCCAGCTTGCTGTCGTTCCGTCACACCTAGATATTTTTTCAAATGCACATCCACATACCTACCAACCAATCTGCCAATCTGTCAAGTGCATGTCTGTTTGTCTCTTTCTCTACGCATCTATCAATCTATCAATCTATCAATCTATCAATCTATCAATCTATCAATCTATCAATCAATCAATCAATCAATCAATCTATCTATCTATCTATCTATCTATCTATCTATTTCCCGCACATCTTTCCCAAGTAATTTGAAATGTTCTTTCAGACACCATCCCTTCTTTCCAGTCCTCTCCAAGGACCGTCGCCAAAGTTTGGTGCTTTATGCTACCTGTTTGCCCCAACTGGTAGACCAAGATATCAACCGGCTAGATGATTAAGCGACCCACAACCTACCATTCCGGTGTGATCAGATCCTGCGTAGTGAGAATCGTATGACACACACATTATATATATATATACATATATCTATATTATCTGGAGATGGATATGATGTAATTATCCAAAAACTGCACTTTGCACTGAGAACCATGAATGAACCCGCAGCAAGCAACCACTCTTCTTTTTTTCCTTTCCTCTCTCTCTCTCCCTCTTTCGTTCGGACAAGGAGATGGATCTGAAGTTCAAATGGTTGGACTTCGCCACGGCAAAGCCAAGTGTCGTGCCAATGGTGAAGCAGGGAACAGTGGATGAACCCCTGGGAGTGGTATTGCTGGAGTTACATCAAGGCGAGTTTGGGACCACAAAATTTCACAGTGGAAACCTGAAGATGAATAGCTTAAGCTTGAAGTTAACTTATCCAATAAGGATGAATCACACACACACACACACAATTTCCAAGCACACATTTCCAAAGCACTGGCCACTTGTTTTTTTCGTTCATAGTTGATATTGGACGTTTAGTATTAACAAGTTCCCATAACGTCAGCAGGCACTGGCTTTCCAGAAGAAGCTGTGGTGAAGGGCCTGAGATGGAAATGTTGGATCGAGGAGGAGCAAGCTGCACACAGTTCCAATGGGAAGCCGCCGGAGCATGCGGAGACTTAGCATCAATGGGCCCCGCAAGCAGTTGTGAATTATAACAACACACCACTTGATGTTCCCACGAAAAGGTAGTTTAGTACGAGAATTCATTCTCAAAATGATCCGCCATTTGAGGAACTTGAGGTGAAATATGATGCACTTCGCTCTGTGCCACATTTGTTTGTTGTACACCAAACCTCCACCTTCAGCACTGCAAAACTCTTGCAACTCCAACAAAAAGGTTTCTTTTTAGTTGCGATTTCTTCGAGCCAAGGATTTCCAAACGTCCTTGCCAGACTGCCTGCACCATGCCATTGATCAACTAACCACCCGTGGTGTGGTACCGGAAGAAATCGCTGAAATTGTTGAGGTGGAATCTGAACAGGTGAGATCTGCTGGCTGCAGTGGGGGGGTGGAAGGGTCACAGGAGGTGGCTGTTTTTGTTGGAGATGCATTTTCGTTGGAAGTTGGTAATGGTCGATGAGGTTGGGAGAAACTAACTGCAGCTTTTTCAGGTGATCGATTTTCATGGAGGGTGCTTTGGGGTGGGCCTCTGACCACAGGTACTTCAGTACTTGGCAGCTAAGTCGCAGCATGCTGAGATTGAAGAACAACGAAAGCTGGAGTATGGTGAGGTAAGTTGTGTTGAGTTGTCCTGGTATGAAACTTTGGCCGTTTTGGAAGCTTGCTTGCACAGCTGGGATGTCAAACAAATGGTGCTTGGTCTTGGTGGCAGTTTTTCATGGCGAATCCTGACAAAGTGTCCTCCTGAGATGTGACAATGAGATGCACCCTGGAAAATTAACATGGAGCCTAACAATCACCATGCTATTGATCCTAAAATTTGCAGGTTTGTGCCAATGTGGATGACGGGGTATTGTTTGCTTTGGAAGCAAACCTAATCCTTCACTTATCTATGCCAAATATCACTTAACGTGAAAACAATTGACAGCATGACAGCCCAGTTCAGAGCTACCCTCGAAAATTGACGAATGGATAGTTACTAGGCAGTTTTTTAGGTTTTGGTAAATAAACCCGTTTGAAACCTCAAGGTGTCAACCCTAAAGAATTGTCTAGCAGTCATCAGTATCTCCCTTTTCAAGAACTGACATTTCCCGTTTCCAAAAAATCGAACCACAACGAGGTGAAAGATCCGGAGAGCCTAATTTCTTTAAGCTTGGTCAATGGGCGCAATGAAGTTTTAGGCACCTTTGGATTGATTAAAACGGACTGAATCAGTTCCCTAGCTGCTGCTTGATGGTATGATAGCACGTGGTAGTTTAGTACCGGACACCCTCCAACAATGGGGTATTAGATCAAGGAATTTCAATGTTAGGATTCACCCAGAATTGCATCCAAACTGAAGTGGTATTTAGGATCTTTTTCCTTTCTTCGTTATAGTTATAGACTTTGAGTCAGAAGGATGCTATGCAACATGGGTATTCCAACATGGGTGGTGTTTCACCAACTATTCCGAACAAGACAGTGATTGCAAGAAGTGGAACCGCACGAATTTCAGCCACTTGATGTTTTTGGAGCAACTCCATCCCCACTTTCCTTCATTGGTTTCAGGTCATCTTGCACCAATGAAGGTGGGGTGGGGCAATGAGAGGTATGTTCAGCGGTTATGGAAGATTTGGGAATCTCCAAGTGACAGACCGCCTTTAACGCCCCCAGGCGAAGAACATCATTTCAGGTTTCTGAGCTGCAGCAATGGATGATTTCATGAACCGAATCTAGCAGTTTTGATTGAACTTTGGATGTCTCAAAACAATTGAAGTCCTAATAATATATATATATATATATACAGTATACATATTTTCTGTGGAAAATGGAAAAATCCAAAGGATGTTTGGAGTCCTATAGCAACCTGGTCATGAGCCAACTAGAATCACCAATCCCAGAGTCCTGGACGGGAGATTTTGGCAATATACTACAACCAGGATAGCCAGGCTTTTGTTGTTTCAGATAGGTACATTTGGGATTTGTTTGCCTACTCTCCATCATGGAAGTGCAGTTTCAAAGAGGCCTTGGGTACCAGAATCAATTTCCTAACCCTCAAAAAGGCTTCGTTCGAGTTTTTTTGTCCGGCCGAGCTGGATCAGATCAATGCATGGGTGCTTCGCCGGTTGGTAAGGAGCGGTAACCGCCCCAAAACGCCACAAAACCCCTTTGAAATAAAGGCCCTTAGTTTGTCGGATTATGAAGCACCCTGAAATGGATGGCATTTGATGAAGCTGGCATCATCCCAGGTGGAGAAGTAAAAGGCCACGAGGTGGGACGGAAACTGACAGTTGCCGTGCCTCAAGAGCCAGCTTCTTCCATGGGTACCTTGATGATGACTTGCGGGGCAGAAAAATGATGAACATGTACCAACAGATAGGGTTGGAGATGGTTGCTTGGTGTTGCCAAACATGAATTGATGAAGGATTATAGTGACAAAGTTAGTGGCAAATGATGGTCATTTTCCTAAAGTGAAATGAAAATCAAAGACATTGGAGGATGCACATGCCCAACACGAATTGAGATGAATGAAACAAAATGATCCCCTGGCACATTGGAGGGAGCTCTTTGAAGCCCCTTTTCAAATGCCTCACGATATCACGAGCACCTCATAAGCAGTTCCATCATCACATTGAGGTAGGTTAAGACTTAGGGGAACCTTCTTGTATACACCTTACATCGCGCTATAAATTTCTTGATCTTTTTGTTGGTCTCGTGAAGATTCTGGGCAAGTTGTGGTGTGTTTTCCGGGTAGCACAAACTTGTGCGGAGTAACAATGGAACGGAGTTGAGCTTCATTCATGAACGTTGTTCATGCACTTTGAGATATCGACATAACTAGTTGAACATGTTGCCATTTTGGTAGAACATAAGGCTCAAAGTTTTTCTTCACAGTGAAGCACTTTCGTGAGCGTACCATTGTGATGAATCTTGAGACCGAACTTCGCGAGCTCGCTCAAACACACCTGGATCTCATCCAAGACATCCAATGGCACGACTTACGACGTGCTGTGGTGATTCACCTTGAATCCTTGGAGGAACATGATACTTTGATCGTTCCTCGGGTTGCAACCAGACAAGTGTGTCACCACATCATCAACCAAAAGCCCTGTCCCAAATGGACAGATGGAACAGCATGCGGGGCAACTTGGCACCCAGAGTTTCTTCAAATTCTTGAAGATGGCCAACCCAAGTGGATTTGGATGCCACGCCAAGCCATATGTCGTTCCGACCAGCGATCCCGCGGGGTCAGACACCAACAGGGTCAACTTTCTTGCACAGACCCCAACTGCCTACGTTCACATGCACCCAATTGGCTCTACGCAGAACTTTGGGCCTTTCGATGGTGGGTGCAACATGAATTCAACACAGGTCTTGCCACCGGCTACACACTCAACGGTGGCCTGATTGGTATGTCCACTCGTACAGCCAACCTGACATTGGCCATCATGCCATACGTTGACGAGGCCTATTACCACAAGTTCCGATGGCATGCACCGATCCCACAGCCTGAGACATACGGCGACATGATCGTCACCGCTCCCAGCCGACGGGCCAACCTCCACAATGAACAACCTCGCAGAGGCAGAGCTTCTACACCACGCCGGCACAACACACCCAAGAGGCATGTCACCCCACCGAGAACAGTCGTCATCCGAGCCGAAGCTCCTCCAGCTCCAGCACCAGCCGCACCGACCCATCCATGGCTCACCCCAGAAACCAACTGGGAAGAAGACCCCTGGACAAGAGCTGAACGAGAACACGCCGAACAGCAAGAAGCTCGAGCTAAGGCAAAAGCTCCTCCGCCACCTGCTCCTTATTCGGCACAAGAGCCACCAGCTGGTCCACCTGTGACACCCTCCATCAACCCACCACGCCAACACCGGGTTGAACAAACCCCGATCACCAGAACCTTTGAGACTCTTCGCCAGACTGCCGGCTCCTCAGTCCAGAGCATCCCCGCCAGTGTTCCCGCACCATCACCAGCTCCAGTTTCCACTGAGCTCACACAGATGACTGCACCAGCAGACACCAACCCCATGACACAGTCATGGAACTTGATCAGCGGCTTTCCGACTACACCGTCTCCACCAAGAATCCCAGACACCATCCTGGGTGCATGGTTTGAAAGACCACCGATCCAATTTACCCGCCAGTTGTCACCAACACATATGCAAGGCATGCCGTCCCTCTTGCGAGAAGACAGCAGCTTTCAGTTGAACAGCCAGCTCCTCACCGAGTTCACATCCTTACTTCAGAACCACTACCCAGTCAGCATGGGTACATGGGGAACAATCATACAAGGCAACATGACACCACAAGCCCCAGGCCATCTACATTTTGATCGCCTTCAACTCATACCCATGGCATCCGAAACACAAACAGCAGACGCCTCCCTGCTCAAGTTTTGGTGGCACCAACATCTCCTGCTTGCCAGGAACGTGGCACAAGAACGCTTCGCCAACAGTCGTGCGGGGCCCACAATTATATCAGACCACTTGCAGGCCTTTCTCCTGACTGCTATCAACCTCATGAAGCTGGCCCGCCCAGTTGGTCCACCATATGACCTTCGCCAACCAGAAGGCCCAGCCTTGGCCTCCCTGGCAGAGACCTTACTCGACACCCTTCAGGGCACAATGACGATGGGCATGAAGATGGGCATCGCAACCGGACACATTGGCGAACTGGTCATGGAAGGGGACCACAAGAACAGCCGTTTGGTCTTCTACAGAACCATCAACTTCGCTGGACCAGCGAATCCGAGATCAACGAGCCCTACACAGTCCTTTGATGACGACGGCGTCGAGGTATGAGAGCCGGGCACCCTTTTCTTGTTTCACCTGAGTACCACACATGATCTAACATCAACTCATTTGGACTCTAGACATTGCCTTTCACGGCGCATCATTTACTTTCACACTCGTTCACAAATTTTGCCATAATCAGTGTTCACATTTTGCTCTTCTGAGCCGACATCCCTTGCTACCTGAGAACCCACTTTGTGCGAACCAGGCGGCTTGGAACAAAGAACACAAAGTTCATGACTCACATAGATCACAGATGGACATTGGGATCGTTGATCCCCCTCTTCCGACCACGTCCGGTCGTTGGAAAAACAGGCAGTGTACTGGGCAATCACCTCATGAATCCCAGTCACCACTGGTTGAACAAAGAACCGCGTGATCCATTCATGCCATTTGATTACATCACTAGTCAACTTGATACATTTCACATGTATAGGCACATGTCACAACTGTTGTCGATCCCTAGCACCGCCAGTGCATTTGGGATCAATCCTCCTTTTCAGGTAATCGAACAGGTCCCGTCACCAATGGCCTCTTCCTCCAACGCGGACGTCCTGGACGAGGCCACCACGACCCTCATCGTCGGGATCAAGAACATGAAGGAGAGCAAGACCCCCCAACAAGTGGAAAACTACATCCACAAACTCCAATCTCTTGGGAGACACATGCAGCTCCAACAGTTCCGCAACTGGCTCAACGACCAATGCGGCTTACCCATCGAGGCCAGACCCAGTAACATCAACACCCAGGAGTACTTGAACAAGGACCAGATTGAACAGTGGATCAATGACTGGACCAAGAAGAATGCCAAAGGAAGCGAACAACGTGTTCTGAAGAACTTCCTTCTTATGGATTTCGCAGTCCGAGTCCAGCCCAACCCGAAGATGCAACCATGCAGCAACTGTGACCAACAGTTCATGTTGTTCATGTTGCTTCCTATGAAGCAACACAACATGAACACCTACGATCCAGACGAACACAGACTCTTTTGCTACAACTGCTGCACCGAAGTTGGGCAGATGCTACACCCGGGACGATATGTCCCCCCAGACCAACAGGCAACAGAAAGGCAGAAAGCCTTGAACCAGAACCCACCTGGCATGACAATGGCCGAATGTGAACTTCGCGCCCTCTCCGGAGATCGCGGCTACATCCCACCAACGTGGTATCTCGCCACCCCGCCCAACTCGGCCATACCACCAGACCATGCCATCATCCTGCACCGCTGGGCCACTGTGGATCAAGTTACCATTCACGAAGGCAGGCGAAGACACAGATGCCTCACAGAATGGCAACAGTTGATCCACCTGTGGCAGACCAGGCGAGCACACTCCCAACAGGGACTCCAGACACATCGCTCCACCACATACA
Source organism: Breviolum minutum Mf 1.05b.01 (assembly GCA_000507305.1). Taxonomy (NCBI): domain Eukaryota; class Dinophyceae; order Suessiales; family Symbiodiniaceae; genus Breviolum; species Breviolum minutum. The sequence continues at coordinate 14,169 of DF244522.1, read as the reverse complement.
AGAGCCTCCGAGACGCTATCATCGAGACACAACCGAACCTCTCCAAGAGGAAGGCCGGCTTGGCCCTCTTGGACCACCAGGAATTCCTTGCCACACAAGCAGGCACAGATCTTTGGACCCTGGAGCCACAACAACTCCAACGGTTGGTGAAAGCCTTCGCCGAGTGGGAGAAAATCAACTTCACCCACATGGTAACCGGCCACAACAATGGCCTATTGGATTACATCAATCACAAAGACAGCACAGCGCACCTGCAAGACTTCCTGGAGGTGGTGCTCCCGAATCTCCATCAACATTACATCTGTCGGAGCACAGAGTGCAGCTTTGTCATCAAAGCATCATCACATTGGATCAACTCGGCCACACCGACAAAACAGGGCAAATACCTTTGTCCCAGATGCCGCACCGAGTATCGACCTTGGGCCGGAAGCGCTGTTAACAACCCCAACAAGCGGTTTTGCCCAGCAGCACAATGCCTTGTCACTAAGGTGACAGCAGCCATACCTCCAAACAGCGATGGCTGGGCACAACAGTTGACCAACCATACCACTTCAACAGATACATATTATTTGTATCTCATGAAGTTTTCAACGGTCAACGACCAACAGTTGCTCAACCAATGCAAACTCGCCGTTGACCGAGTGGCCCATGCCCTCAACCAGTCGCCAGATCCACAGGCAGCACTCATGGAATACATCAACACAGTGTTGGCCCATGCACAGATGCTCCCGTACTTCCAACAGCATGTCGTTCAACAAGACATCCTGAACCAGGTCCAACAAGCCAACACCATGCGGACGAAGCAACCACAGTGGAAGTGGGACCATCTTCCCAACTCCAAAGACCCCAACACCGGCGTCAAGGTTTACCACTATCAAGGATGCAAGTATGAGTATGATCCCGAACATACAAAGATCCTTGAACATGCTGATGTACATCAGCTGATTGCGCTGACCTTTTGTAAGGTCTATCTCACCAGGTTTTTGCAGTTGTCTTTCAAAGCCCAACGCACATAAGTGCGAGACACAGAGCGAGGCCAGTCAACACGATCACACATTACCGATCTTAATGACCGATTGTTTCCAAACTAGGATCACAGAAGTTACCATACACTGACACTGTAACATTCATGGAAGACTGAGCCCTGGGCAACAACTGCCGCAGTGACACCACGAGTGAGACCAGTTTAGGTGAGCGCTACTTTGAAGTTTCATTTGATTCACCACGACATCCATGATAATCCATATCCAACACGATCATCATAGTCACTACACACATGCAATGTTCATATACACACATGCACGAACACCGCGTTCACAACACATACACCCCTCCCTTTTCACATTAGACCATTTTAGAACGAGCCATGGGAGTTAAGGACATCCTTGATTGGCTACGTGCCAACAACATGGGAGATCTAGCCATCAAAGTGGCAGAGATGGGGATAGATGACATGGACTCCTTGCGAGCCACGGATATCACAACATTTCAAGAACATGGTCTTGACAATCTATCCACCAGAAGGATTTGGGAGAGCCTCCACGGCCCCGACATTTTGGTCATACATGAACCAGAAACTGCCACAAATAGACCTGATCTCCCTGTAGTCCATGCCCGAGGCCGAGGTAGCATGAAACGTGCTCTCGACAGGACCATCACCAACGATGAGGACCAGCTGATCATCGACCTCGAGAATGACATGTACGCCCAATCTTCCAAGAAGCCCAGAGAAGCATTATGGAAGACATGGTGCATCATGGCGAGCGCCTGGAACCTACCACCAGTCCCTCTGACCGAGGAACTTATCCTGAAGGTAGGTGCTTCTTTCAAAGCAGGACAGTACCGCTCACCACAGAACTACTTCTCTCGAGCCATCCAAGAACACCGCAGTTTGACCAAGGCCAACCCATCCTACTTCCTACAACAGCTCATCAAGAACACCACCAGGTCCATAGTCAGAGGGATGGGACCTACACCGTTCAAAGATTCCTTCGAGATTGAACTTCTTTGTCGGATCTGCCCATACAACCTACCTACCGGACAAGAGACATGGATCGAAGATCCAGCAGCCAAAATCGATGCCACACTGATTTGTTGTTGGTGGCTGCTCAGAGGCATCGAAGCGGCAGCAGCAACAACATTACACGTCTGGCACCAGACGACAGCCACAGAACACACAACATTCCTGACCTTGCCAGTCCAGAAAACCGACTCAGCCGGTGCTTGTGTCGCTCGCGGACATTCTTGCATTTGCCAATCAGCCCGGCATTTCCAACGCATATGTCCACATCACGCCATGAAGAGACACCTGGACAGGATGCTCAGGAGATTCCCAGCCCAGTTCCGACTACCACAAGGCATGCCTCTGATACCCAACGCATCGGGCCACATCATCTCACAGGACCAATTGATCCAGATCTTTCGAGACACCATCCAGTTGACCGGGACCACCATGGAAAGACCAGGCCCACCGGCCGACCCCAGACCGCGATTCTCCCAACACACATGCCGTGTGTCCGGAGCAAAATTCCTCACCAGATTGGGCTACTCACTAGAGGCAGTCCAACTCATTGGCCGATGGGGCTCAGATGCCATCAAACGCTACATCCAAGAAGCCCCATTGCAGCTTCAACACGTAGCCAATCCCCGGGCTCCAGCACCCAACGAGATGACCAGCCAACATCTCCGGAACCTAGTCCAAGCCCTCCAACACCAGTACTGGATTTGCAACCCCATGACCAAGGTATGCCACGTACCAGCAGTTCCAGAAACATGCATTGACAATGCCCGCTGGGTGACACTTTGCGGATGGAGTTGTGGAACATCCCTCTACCGCAAACAGATGACCAAACCCACGGAACATTACTGCGCCAAGTGCAAGTACATGGCCAACATCAAAGAGATTGACCTGGACTCCGAGGACGACAGCTGAGAGATTCTAGTTAGGACGGGGGGTGGAGATTCTATAGTAACATATCACATGTGACTGCACCGACCTTGGAAACAGATGCACCTCACACTGGCAGAAACCCCACAAACCACTTTGTGCGAAGTGGGCAAGCTCATGATGTACCATTGAAACAATCACACATGCCACAGACCTTTATATTTCATACCCATACCATCTCACATTTGACGTTAGCCGTTTTCCAAGACAGACCCGCAGGTAGACATGATGAGAGCGCAACCATCCATGAGCGCAGATCTCTTGAAGCATCTCCAAGAGGCAGGTATACGACCCGATCATGCGATCGTGAGTTACCTCACACACATAGGTTTGATATCAGACATCGCCTTCGTAGAGTTCAAACCAGACACAGTAGAACTCGCGGGGTGGTGCGACAAATTCAAAGCAGAAATCACCTTTGGAGACAACAAGATCGGTCCCATCGACGGGGACCAACTTGATGTGATGAAAGCATCTCTCATCGCCACACACAAGTCCATTACCAAGAAACTAGGCTCCAATATGCCAGCCGGACCTCCACCGACAGGTCCAACAGTCCCCAGCGTCATCACGTTGAAAGACTCAGAGGACAAAGCACCGAAGGCCCTGCCACCAGGGATCTACGCAGACCTAGTCGAAGCATACAACAGAGTCACCATCAACGGACAGCGAAGAACATTTCCAGAAAAACTCCTCCTGGGAGCTGAGAAGATCATTGCCAGAATGTGGCACGAACATGTTAAATCCAAATGCTATACAGGAGTGAAGCTAGGAGAACTCCTCCAACACCGACACTTCACCGCTACAGGTAGTGTCAATAACAGAGTCACAGACAAAACGAATGAGACAGTCCTAACCATCGATGCAGACACCAAGACACTCATTGAGAAGAACAAACAAGAGTGGGACCCACACACCCTACTCATGATTTTAGATGGCCTAGAGGCCATCAAATGGGCATGGACACTCATTCGCTTAGGAGATGAAGTCGACATCAACAATTTTATCCAACGATTTGAGACCCTTACTAGGAGACACAACGATCGCCTCCAACAAATCAAGACAGCTTGGAACACATTCTCCTGGCAGATCGCCATGCAGATGCGAGGAGGAGTCACTTTCAAACAAGCCAGCCAAGACGTGATCCAAGACACCGTCCAACTGACAGACATCCTCACACAACCATCCCCCAAGAAACCACGCAGAGAGTCCAGTCCATACAAAGGTGGGAAAGGCAAAGGAAAGGGGAAACAATACTGGCGTCCAAGCCGTTTCAACCGGCGATACCAACAGCAGCCATACAACAATCCTCCACCATACCAGTACCAACCACTGCAGAACAACCTTCAGACACAACAGGGACAGCAGTGGCAACAACAGACACAGTGGAACCCACCACCACCACCAGTCCAATGGCACCAGCAGACCCAACCATCCAATCCACGGTGGACACCACCACCCAGAGCACAGGACCACCAGAACCCAAAAGGGAAGCAGAAAGGCGAGGGGGGCAAGAAGGGGAAGCCCCAACAACAGTGGCAATAGGGACAGCTCGGAGTGGGGACCGCAGCGACCCCACCACCCGAGATGCCACGCATCCAACAGCTGCTCAGGAAACACATTTGCCAGAGACCCATCCTTCATCTCAGCTTCTTCGACGGCATCGGGGCAGCATCCTTCGCTCTACAGTACTTAGGAGCCAACATTGTTTTTACCCTCAGCTGGGAAACGAACCCACAGCGCCAGGCACTTTTGCAGCACCATTTCCAGTCCATACAACACGGAGATGTTTCCCTCCTGACCAGACCCCAGCTCAATGAGCTTATCCGGCGCGCTGCCCAAGGTACAGATGATCTGATTATCCTGATCACATCCGGTCCACCCTGCGTAGATTTCTCCAGGCTCCGGAACCTACCACCAGGTATGCAAGGCGAACAGGGGAACCTGTTATCCAGACAGACCGAAATCATCGTTGGCATTCGGGAACACTGGAGCCACCTATACCTGATACTGTCTCTCCTTGAGAACGTGGTACCACACGAAGCCGTCAGTGATCAGTTCCAGGACATCACCTCCAGGCTCGGAACCACACCCATGGTGATCGACGCCAAGGATGGCGGCATCATCTCCAGACCGAGACTTTGGTGGTTCGACATCGGTTGGGACAATGCAACCCAACAACTACACTCCAACACTCCGTGGCAGATCACACAGACATTCCACCAAACGATGTAACCCCATTGCCGCCCAACTCCAACCAGACGTTCAAGTCAAAGATTGGGAAACCCCAACAGTCCTCCAACATAACCAATTGTTCCATTGCCTAACCACTCAAGCCAGCTCCGACGATGGCAGACCACCGCCACGCTCATCCCATGTGGACGACGACACTTGGCAACGTTGGGAGGATCACAACAAACAATTTCCACCCTGGCAATACCGCCCAGAATATCTCACCAGATACAAAGACGGCCATTGGCAAACGGTGACACCACTGCAAAGAGAAAGAACGATGGGATTCCCAGACAACTATACCAACACACCCCCAGCACACGACCGAACCAGGAACTGCATGCTCGGCAATACTTGGCACGTTCCGACGGCAATATGGCTATTATTCCTCATGCTCCTGTCCACCAACACACAAGCCATACCAGTAACAGTCCAGTATTCCAACATCGAGAAGATGGCAGCCATTTGGAAGGCAACAGCAACACCTTGGGGACCAGCAGACCATTCTACCCCACAACACAACATGCCACAGTTCGATTGGACACAACACCTACACTGGACCCGTACGCACTACGAACGAGGACACCAACCCAAGCCTATTGATCCGACCCTACATTGGGCGATACAGCAACAACGACAGATTCCAAACATCCAACAAGTCAGACAAGACATCATTCGCGAAATACAGACACTGACAACAGAATGGGATGATGTCACACAGCAATGGTTCACGACACTACCGGATCACTGCAAGTTAGCATACCAACAGCCACACATGATTACACAGATCCCAGTACTACACCATCTACTCACCATCATACAATACCCTCATGCAGACATACTGTCACAGGAATTGACCACCGGATTCTCACTTATCGGACAGCTACAACCAGGACTCAACTGGAAGGTCCGCACAGACAACAAATATACAGAGACACAATCCAGAACAGAACTACATACTTACAACCGACAATACATCTTGAAGAAACTACAACAGGGTCGTATTGACACACACTGGCAGTTGATGGCAGACGAAATTGCCAAAGAAGTGCAAATGGGCAGAATGGATGGCCCCTTCAGGGCACCCAAGTGGTGGACACGTCGGTCAGTCCCACTACAACGCCACAAGCACACATCCAACCTGCCTCCGATGGCAAAGCCAAAATCAGAAGGGGTGAAGACTGGCGGCGTAGCGGTCACAACCGATCATGCAACATGACCGACCAACCATACCATCACACCCCCGATCATTACCTTTGGCTAGCACAACACACCGCAGCCACAGATCAAACTGCACAACAGGTATGGGGACATGACCATGACGGAGCCTACCGCCAGCTACCATTCAAGCCTGGCATATGTCCTCCTTCTCACACCCGAGGGGCCGACCCTGTGGTTACATCACGTGCTTCTCTTTGGCAGTGCGGCCAGCGTTTGGTCGTACAACAGGTTTGGCGATGTCCTTACATCCCTGTCAAGAGTGCTAACAGCAACACCGGTGGTACACTTCGTAGATGACTATGGCAGCATCCAACCAGCTACACATGCCATGAGCGGCTTCCAGGCCTTCGGACATCTCAATAGCACACTCGGTTTCCACATGAAGACAAGCAAAGAACAACCTCCACAACATGAACATAAAATACAAGGGGTTTATATCCACACAGACTCAACACACATTACGATTAAACCTTGCCAACAACGAATCCAGCAGATCACAACGACTTTGAAACAAGCCATCGACACCAACTCACTACAGCCCTCACTCGCACAGAAACTTGCTGGCAAGTGTGCCTTCACGGCCACACAACTATTTGGCAAGGTAGGCAGAGCAGCAAACCGAGCATTGTATGACCATGCCTTTTCCAATCACACTCATTTAGACAAACCGACCAAACAGGGGATACTAGCTATGATCAACATTCTACAACACGCACAGCCACGTGTCGCTCCACTTGTCCCAGACACCTTCCAACCAACCATCATCTACACCGATGCATACTACCAGATTGACGGAGTACACAAACGTTGCTGTGATCTCACAGAGGAAGACCTACAGCATGCTCACAAAGATCTACCCAATGGATGGGGGATAGTAGTATTCTCCCCAGGCAAACCGCCAATTGTTACCAGTGGCCATGTCCCGCCAAACTTACTTCACCAGTTCACATCCTCCCGAGCATTCATTTACTTCCTCGAAGCTTGGACAGCCGTCATAGCACCAGTCTTATTCCACCCACTCCTGACACAACCTTTTATCCAACTGTGCGACAACGAAGCATCAAAACATGCCATCATCAAGGGGACAGGCAAACACCAACCACTCAACAACATCATTGGAGCTCATTGGACATGGCACAACAGATGTCAGTTACACCAGATACTCGACAGAGTACCTAGCAAAGCAAACATAGCCGATCCGTTCAGCAGGGGTGATTTTGACATTGCACATAAACACGGCTGGAAGATTTTGAGAACACCACACAGAGAGATTCTACAACGAACATTCAAGATCATAGGAGGTACATTGTTTGCTCATACCACAGGATTCTCCAATTTATCCGGACTACAAGCTTTCCATGACATGCTTTGAACATAGTTCTTGCTCCTCCGGTCCTCGACGACGGGTTGGACCTTCGACGGGACAGTCCAACCACGGACATTTCATGAATTGGAAAGACAGAAAACATTTTGAAGAAAGAGCAGCTCCCTGAGCTGGACTCAAAACATGACCGGCAATAGCCGTTGATTAAGACACAGCTTCAAGAACGAAGCGCGGTGAACCCAACTTGTGAACGCATTTTGGAAAAAGAGTGCGTGCGCTTGCTTGTTCGACACGTTGTTTCGAACACTTGGNGTTGATTAAGACACAGCTTCAAGAACGAAGCGCGGTGAACCCAACTTGTGAACGCATTTTGGAAAAAGAGTGCGTGCGCTTGCTTGTTCGACACGTTGTTTCGAACACTTGGTCGTCTCGAACCGAAGTGGATTGTTGGGCACTTCAAAAGGTGAAACCCAAACATTTCCAATGCTGTGATGGACAGACCTCATTTCCAAGCTCCTGAGGTTGGCATCTCCACATGAATTCAACCCGACATTCCACCGTTAAAGAAATTTCTACCAATAAATTCCATTTCCATCCACTTTTTTCATAATTCCTAAATTTCCCCTCTCTTGCGGCGCAAAGTTGTTTTTTTTCCTCCTGTTTTCCGATCAATTCATCATTAAAGAAAGATCTATCCACGACTCCACGACCCTTGACCCCAACCCAACCCTCCTGTTTTCAAGGGACCTTTTCCTCTCAGGGAATCTATCAGCCTGGATCTTTCCAACCTGTACCGTCGCCATCTCCAAAGATCGCTTCCGTTCGGTCCGGGGGGTTCCTAAACGGGGCAACAGGGAGGGGAGGATGGCGGGATGTAAAAGATCCTTAGGGTTTCCAAAGGCCTACGTTTTAACACTTTCTTTTTTGAAATCCAATGCTTACAACTGAACATGTGGGGAGATTTTTTGAAATTCATGAGTTGAGTGAAGATTCCTTGAGATGGATGTCAACTTTTAGGAGCTAACTGACCCACAGAAAGCCATAAGTCAGTTCCAAGTTTGAACAGCTCGTGTGGCAAATGTCAGGTGCAGATGCATGTCTCAGCGCATTATCGACCTTTTGCAGGAGTTGGTGCTTTGGTGTGTATGATGTATACGCTTATATATTGGCTTTGCCCCCCACCCAGTCACAATGACCAATAAAGGTATACGTATACGGTATACGTGGATTCCCGACTGAGACTGTTATCATCCTGGTGACTGTTAGTAGGTGGCGGGAACCCAACGTTTCCCACGAATTTGAAGAAATGACAGATGGTAAGACAGCAACAGGGACATAATTACTGTTGGACCACTTGGTAGAAACGGTGTCCAAAATTGGATCATGGATGGTATGTAAGAAAAACACGCCGTCACTTGAAGCTGAAGATCTGATCTAATCATATCTGAGATCTTCTCCAGGAAGTGCTGGAACATAGTGCTGCAACAAGAAAAGCCTCAAGACTCAAGCCGGAGTCTGTTGGAAGCTCAGGAAGGTCGTCTTTGCTTTTGGAATCAAGACGTAATCATGTAACATTGATTAACATTGTAATGAACGACCTCTTCCTCCCATAAGCATGGTATAGTGTACCCGGTACCCCTTCCTCCGCTTTTTTATGGAAATGGAAAATGGGCTGCCAAGATTGGATGAAGGGTAGCGGAATTTTGGCACAAGGCTGTTTGGCGACAAACATTCAAGCATTCCAACTACAACGGGGTCTGTTTTGAATTTTCTTGATACCTCTTCCACCCATGTGATTTGCTTTTGGATATTTCGAAAGGGATGGCTTTTCTGATGAAAACCATGAAGAAACCTGCCAGCTACTGAAACTCTGGTTGATACATCCTTGGGAGGAAAACGGAAATTCATTTGAATCCTTGGACCAGATATGACTACCAAATGGCTCTGAAAGGAACATGATAGCCCATTCTTTGCGCAATTCAGGGGTCATACTGATGAATTGTTTTGCTGGATGTTGGAGCTGGCTCAACAGGCATGAATTCGGACTCAAGAGGATAATAAAGCCATTGTCAACTTCAGGTAATCGTCATCATCATCATAATCATCGTCATAGTCGTCGCCGCCGCCACCACCACCACCACCACCACCACCAGCAGCAGCATCATCATCACCATCATCATACTCTTTCTGTCCCTTCTGATACTCATGATTTCGTCGCCTGCTCTTTTGTCGTCTTCAAGATGATCCCAACAAGACTGCATACCTTTTCTATCCTTTTTTACTGTCAACAGCTGTTGGGGTCCTGCGCATAGCCATGGTGTAAGGAGATTTGACGATGCAGGCAGCATTTCTGCTGCTGCTTTCCTGCTCGGAACTGTGCTCTGCATATTTGTTGGCCGATGTGATGACAAGAGAGAAATGTGAAGAAGTGATTGACTTGGCAAAGACTGCTGGCCTGAGTCCTTCCTTTGAAAAAGGACCATCTCTTCTGTTTTTTTTTTTTGGGGGGGGAGGGAGTTGGAAGGGAATGGACGGAGATGTTTGGTTGATCTTATACAAGTAACGCAGGAAGCTCTGAGAACATCCAGCTGGTGGTATAGAATCTCAATCAAACGCCGGTTGCCTTGGCTATAGGACGCCTCTTGGATCCTGAGCTTTTAAAGGCGCGCATGGTGTCCAGCCAACTGAAGATCGATGTGAACCAAGATGGCTGCTTGGCAGAACTTTTTTTTGGGGGTGGAGGGGTGCAGTGACCAAATGACTTCGGGACTTTGCTATTTGGAGGTTTGGTTTCTGATGATTTGTGTTTTGTCTCACAGATGGCGCGAGAATGTGCGAGACACCTTCAAAACTCCTCTATGCTGGACCTAGTCTCATTTTGTCCAATGAAGTCTCCTCTGCACGTGTTTTTCAGAACTTTGTTTGAGTCATGGGGTGGGAAAATTTCCATACCGCTCGTATCTGTTCGTTTCAGCAGCTGTTTGGTGTCTAGACCGGTAAGTGGAAGACCCAAGAGAACGGGGGAAGGGGCAAAGCATACAACATTTATATTAATATTTTACATTATGTGAATTATGTGGCCTTTAACGTGCATCGTTAGCGATGTTTACGGAAGGTTTTAGCGGCGTATTTGGAACCCTTCAACACGGGCCATAGATCACCGGGCCAGTGATCTCAGGTATCATCTCATCCTCTGAAGCTGGTCTTGCCGCGCAGTCGTTGTTGAATGCTCCGATGTTCGGAGCGGAGGATGGAAAGAAGTGGCTTCGGAGCGTGCTACCAGACAGAAATCTCTCAGTGAAGTGGCTAGAAGCGAAACTGGGTTGAAAGAAGAAGAAGAAGCCTTGGGAATCTTTGCTTCTCACTTTCATTGGTGGGGGTCATTACCCACCCATATTTTGGGGCCGATTTTTTTTGTAACGGATGAAGCAAAAACCGCCTGTGGAGAACGTGTTGCGGGGTTGTCGTTGTCGGGGGGATTTTTCGAAGCATCCCAGGAACTTGGATGTCTTCGCGTTTCGAAGCATCCAGGTGCTGCAAGAACTCTTGGCGAAGCTTCCGGAGAAATTCTCGCGCTTTTCCTGGCAGGTGAGGTTTTCCTGTTACTTCAATGCCAGTTGGGTGGTCGGGATTGTTAGGATGGGGTTCTTCTGTGAGAGTCGGTGGAGAATCTAAGAACAGAACACTTATCACAAAAGTGGGACTCCAATGGACTCCATACGAATCAAGCTTCGCGTAGATATGCTTCGCTTATATAGATGTTCCAGCTAAGTAGACAACAGCTTTGTGGGGCTTTTTCACCAAGTCCCTATCCTTCTGAGTGACGACTTTGATGGTGGCAGATTTGCTGGTGCTGAAACATTTGTTTCCCGTTGTTCTAAACTTCAGGTCCACTTCCGTTCCATTGAATTCTAAGATCCGTGATACCAAGATGACATCAACATGTAACATGAGCAATTCCCTTGGTCCAGAAAGGTAGTGGATTAGTGCACATCTCACATCTCCCGTTTGCATCTCGTGTTAAACCGTTGAAGGTCCCATTGCTTTGGTCTCAGTTACCTACTTTAGCACAGCACCTGGCCCTTGTGGCTAGAGACCTCTGGGATTCCGGAGTTGGTCCGCCGCAATGGTTGGAAGATGGGATCACGGTGGAATCGCTCCAGGTGGCGAGAAAACCTGAAAGTCTCAGCCCTGAGATGAAAAGGAAAATCAATTGGAAGCAAACCTTCATTCGGTTTGGGCCACCAGCAGTTGGATGGTCTTTGTTTTTGTTGAAGATTGAATCATCATGAATTGATCAAGAGATGTATTCACCAGAATTGTTGTAGTTATGAACGCTTATTGGTTTGCCAGGTGGACAAGAACCTTGGTGTGATAGTTGAAAACTTACCCCAATTCGCCGGGTTTATTTCGGTGCATATGAAATGGTGAACAACTAGACTACCATGACGCCCCATTCATCCAAGAATCTCTCTCTGGCAGGTGATTCGTTATTCACCTGGCGGGCACTATGCCCAACATTCTGTGACTTGTCGTTGGAAAGGATTGGGTGAAAAACCATCATGTGGTGACGTGTGTAAATAGAAAGATATCAGGTATCACAATTTTCCCATTTCCCTGCGTCGCGGGTGTTATGTCGACGCAGGTTTTAGGCACCAATAATAACGGTATAGATTATCGTCTGTACCCATCATGTTGCTAGATGTTTGTCATATTCCATCTGCACCTGAGAATTGTATCCGATGTCAAGTGCAATATCGCTATCCATCTGTCTACCATCTATTTACCCATCTGCCTAGGTGCCATAGATTTTGGTGCTGCTAAGTTTGAGACACACCCACATGAGACATGATGGGGTGTTATCACTATACAACATTTTCGTTGGTTGGCCCCCGAAGTTAAGATTGCCATCAGCAGATGGTTGTCATGTCATGGCATGTTGGTGAAGCAAGGACAGTGGATGGCCTGGGCATCGACTGGTATCTTTATTGTTGTATTTAAGGGCACCTGCTGCTGGTGGTGAAACCTGCTTATTGCAGCTTGGCGAAGGACGCCCCCAGTGACGCGACTCTAAACCGGGCATAACTGCGGCATAACAAAAAAACATTAAAACACATTAGAACCCTTGGCTTTGCCATACAGAAAAGATGCGAACAGCCACAAGGACAACCAATCTTCCAATCTTCCAATTAGCATGATCACAATGGACAACATTGCAGACATACCACACCTGAGGCCCGACTCCTGGAATTTCACCTGGCGCATCTCACCAGGAGCCCCGTTTTGGAAGGTTTGTGATCTTGCCGTGCTGCCTGGAATGTCGCCGGAAATTGATCAAAGACAAAGGTTTCTTTTAAGTCAAAGCTTTGAACTTGGGAGATGTGAGAATATGAAGTTGGTATTTCATCTCACCAGGTCTAGGATTTCCGGCATTTTTTTCAGGTCTTACTTCCGTAATCATGACTGAAACATGATCAATGGGAGACCGGCAGATCCGGACCCTGGTACTTTCCAGGTGGAACAAGACGTTTTGTAGAAATTGTGCTGTCTGCATTCGAGTCAGGACGCTATCGAAAGCATTGCGCGCACCTCTTTGAAGCCGTTTCCTGCCAACGTCCATGGTGTGCCGGTGTGACGATAGGAAAGACTTTCGCATGGAAGTTTCAACACATCACTGTACTGATGTACAGTCCTGGATGTTTGCAAAGAGGATTTTGCATGGATTTTGCTTCTAGTTCTTTTAAGCAAAACAGATGCACAGTACATGATTTGCACCAAGAAGTTGACAGTTATTGGTAAAGGGACACATTGATGCGCATTCTGTCAAATACATACAGCAATCGTGCAGACAAGACAAATTTTCTGCCTAAAAATGTACTACGCATGGTCGTACATAAATGCTGTAAACTTTCACACAACTTTTGGTTGGGGCATCATTGAGTCCAACAGTTAGGGTCAAGCATTCCCGTACCATACTGCGCAACTCTGGGTGAGTTTAGAGCGCTCATCACACCGTCATAGCACAAACTCATTGATACATTGAATTTTCCATTGAATGTATCAAGCAGTTTCATTCATTAACTTTTCCAATCTCAAATGCCCTTTACTTCTTTTGTGTTGAGAAAAGGCTTTCTTACTAATAAGGACCCTACAAATATCACAACATATTTTACCTTGCTCCTCCAGCACCTCGCCTGCTTCTACTTCTAAGGAATGTTTAGGCTTGTATGAAGTCATATGGTTTTGCCATCCTTGTTTTCTAACTTCTACTCTGCAATATTTACACCATATCTTTTCCCTTTTCTGTTCCAGTATCTCTTCTCTTTTTCTATCGTAGTATCTTTGAGATTTCTCATTCATTTTGTCAGGGTTTTTCTTCTGATATTGGCTTACCTGTTCCAAGCAAGCTATACAGGTTTTCCTTCCCTCCTTGAAGTCTTCACTT
>DF244521.1:0-26012 GCA_000507305.1 Breviolum minutum Mf 1.05b.01 | reverse complement strand
CTCCTTACTAAACCACCACTTGGGGGGTGACCAACCGGAGGGAAAGGTCGCCATAATTTGGGTAGATAAGATGCATCTTTTTTACAAAAGGCCCACGAGGTCCGGGCCACAATGGCGGGGGGTGGATTCATGTTAGATTCTATGAGTTTTTTTCCAACAAATCATCTGGTTGATGTTCTCGGGTGCATTTGATCATATGTCAGAAACTTGAAATATCTGGTCTTTCTGAGAAAAATCCCTCAAAAAAATGTCAACATCTGAGGGCTTTTTCCATCACCAAAATTCATGATGATGTTCATCCAGATTGATATCTGGCGAAATTTACTGTGAATTCAAAATCGGATCATGTCTGGCCATTTTGGGAGGATTCCCCCACCCACCTGAAATAAGTGACCTCGACTGTCACTATGAATTGTGAATGGAGTCATCCCTCTGATATTGGTGGAAGAAATCTGGCTAACCAAGTCAATAGGGTTTTTTCCCAGCTATTTGAAGGGTTTGTACCCAGTTGCTCAGGTGGTGATCGCTGGATTTCTGAATCATCAAGAGCAGGAATCTTTAGAGTGGGTAGTTAAACACCACTATAGTAAGTTTATCACAATTCCATTCGAACGAAACAACTGGAAGTTTTTTGCTATTTCACTTTTAAAGTCCTCTCAGATCACATTATGCAAGTTCTGACAAAATGATGATCAAAACATTACTAATACAAGCGTATCAGTACAGTACACGCAGTACGTTTATGTATATATCTATTTCTTCTGTTATACATAATTCAAGCAGAAATCCGCGAGCCATGGTATCATGGAAGCTGTATCAACCACTAAACTACCTCTGGTACATCAACTAGTTACATCTGGGCTTAAATTCCTATAATTCCAAAACCTGAATGTTTCGGGCATTTTGCCATTTAAGGTGACCTCGGCGTTTTGGTCATTATAATTTACCCCGCCTGGCCATGGCATTGGCTGCAGTGGCTAGTTGCCGGGCACTGCTTTGAGGTAGCAGCCGCTGGGCACGGTCCTTTCGTTGGTTGGTCAGGTGGTCGGCCGCCAAGTGACCTAACTAGATGTTTTGTGTGTTTGCTTGTTAGTTTGGTTGCTTGTTTCTGAGTTTGTTAGTTAGATCGCGTGTTTATTCCTTGGCTGGTTACAGTTAGTCTTAGTCACTTAGTTCGTTAGTTTGTTATATAGTTAGAGAGTTGGAGAGTCGGTGCGTAGTTCATTTGTTTGATTGTTTTGTGTTTGTTTGCTTGGATAGTGGTTTTTTTTGTAGATATGTATATAGATATGTGGATGGGTAGATAGATGGGTAGATAGGTAGGTAGATAGGTAGGTAGATAGGTAGGTAGATAGGTAGATAGGTAGATAGGTAGGTGGTCCATAGATTTAGATAGATTAGATTCGATAAGATTATATCGGAGAAGATAGATTGATAGGTGGATGGATGATGGAGATGGCTTCAGCTCTGCAGTCTTGCGGACCTCTCAAAGTTAACGGGGGGTCGATAGTTGTAAGATACTCCAACTTTCACAGGTTTGCTATGACCAGCTACTAACCAATTAGCTACACCCCCAAAAAACTAACATGACGATAGAAAGTCCACCCTTTGAAGACGTTTTTCCTATTAAAAATGGTGATTTTCCACTGTCATGTTAGTTTTGCGGGGGGTAGCTAACCTCTGCAAAAAATACAGGACATTGTCCGGAGAAAATATCTAAGGTCCACATTCAAGGTCCAATCTTTTCTGGAAAAATCCCTGAAATTCACTCCCATCAGAGCTGCTAGAATCGCCTTAGAGAAACAAAAAAATCGTTGTGGCTTGAGGGTTCACCCTTGTGTTTCCCTGAACTTTATTAGATACCCTTATGTTTCCCTGAATCTTTTTGTTGTCTCATTCTCTGGCTTTCTATCCGGTTCCAAAAACGTTATCTCCTGATACGCTTCTGCCACTTGAGTGGCCAACTCACCCAAAGGCGACCTAAGCCAGTGATGTTTTAAAAGCCAATGAAGGGATATGTTGCAAGCTTTGCTTCGTAAGGTTCAAAGGGAAATTACCCCATATTGCCCTATACAACCATTATATAATCCATACATAAGTGCAGGATTTCTTCCATCGACAGTATTGTGGTTGACAGCTATTGTTTCAGTTCAGGGTAAATTGGCGGTTCAGGGCCCGGTGGTTTGGGATTCGAATCGGGGTACCCCAAGTAACAATCCCTTTCATAATGGGACAATTAACCATTAGCTGATGTTGCAAGGTAGCAAAATAATTTCTTTAAATCGAAGAACTACCAATCACGGATGGTTACATTATGTGATGTTGTGGTTATGTGTTTGACTTTCGGGATATGCATCCAATGTGGAAACGGTTCGAAGGGTTTCATCTACCAAAATCTGAGGTCATTAAACCTATTTGAAACGCTTTCAGGGAACCCAAGTGCTAATGACATTTGTAGAAATGCTTCGCCTGTATAAACGAATGCCTTGAAAGGCTTTAACTGCATGAAAGCTTTGCTTGGTGTACTGATTCTTAGTCTTAGGGAATTGAACCCATTCACACCGGGTGTTTTTTATTTCAGACAGGGAAATTTGCCACAACGTGTTCCCCCTCCAAATCCTTTTTGCGTCATTTCATGACAACCTCCTTTTTTTTACCACCATTTCCTGCCTTTCAAAAAGAAAAAGTGGCGGTGGAGTTGTTAACCCCTATAAATGACCTTATAAATGGGTAACTGGGGTTGTAACCCTATACTTATAGGAGTTATAACCCCATTTATAATTGGTAGGGGCCCACCTTCTGCCCTTGAATTTTCTCCACCATTTCGTACCTGGAACAAGCATTCAGCACTCGCGCCGCCGCTTGTGCATCAGCTTTGTGGGCTACCTGGTGGTCCGAAAAGGACCTAAAAAACATCCGCAAAATTGCTAGAAATGGTTGTTTCAGTTGGATGATGAACCAAACCTTTACTTGGAAATAGTAACCTTTGAAATAGTCGTAGTAACCTTTTGATTGTCGTGGTAACCAACTCGTCTGTACTTGGAAAAAATGGCTGGAAATCACCTTAAATCATCATTCTGGGCAAATTCTCATAATGTTTTTAACCTGAATGAAGGGGATTTTGATTCCCGTACTTTTCACCACCATTTGGGGTGGAGAAATTGGCGGGAACTGTTCGCGATGGTAATTTGCCCAGATCCTTCATCACAGAAAAGGTTTCGAATCACAGAAATTGTTTTTACGAAAATACAATCGTGGAGTCCAAACATAGCAGTTTATTAAAAAAAACGGAAAAGTCCCTCTTTTTCCACCTCTGTGTTTCATTGTACCAGTACCCAAGGGTGCTTGTGGAAAAACAAAACCTGCCATTTTTCCCAACCAAAAAACCTAAGGGAGGAGGAGAAAAAATCGAGAAGACTGACATCAAATCTAACAAGCCTCACCTGACAGGTGGGGAATAAAAATCGGAAAAAAAAAATGAGTGTTTCCAAAAATAGGGGGTGTTTACCCCAAAATGGGGATGGTGAAAATAATGGAAATCGGCTATCAAAAATAGATGATTTGGTGGGAAAACCCACTATTTTCGGAAACATCCAAATCAAAACAACGCCCCCAACAGCCCCACCATCCAACCTGTAAGGCTCGTTGAAGATGACCCTTCCAGGCGCCAGTGTTGTTGCTCCTGCGTCGAGCTAAGGCCTGTTGTCGAGACATTGGTTGGCTGCCAGAAGGCGAAACGCAACGCGCCTTGGTGGTTTAAAGAAACCCCATTTGGAAATCATAGTGTTGATGGTTCAGATATGCCAAACAACCTAACATCTATGAAACAATGTGGGTTGTTGAGAAATTTACCAGATCAACTGGTAAACGCCGGATTTCTGAACCATCAACAGTATTAGTCAAGTTAGTTCAATTGGAAAGTTTCCTCAAGTATGGGAAAAAGAATCACTGATAATTGAATTTAAAAGGAAAAAATCATTCAAAATTAAGTTGGATGTTTTTGGCATGTGGGGGTAAGAATCATTCAAAGCCGTTGAAGTTTCGCCACCTAAAAACGATCACTTTCACTTGACACCGGTCGAAGCGATCAAAAAAATAAGGATGGATTTCCCCAGAATTCTTTGGCCATGTATCGTTATATACACCCTTATGCTTCAATCCCTTCTGCAAGTGGTTTTGGAGTGGATTCTTGGTGTGCCTAAAAACACTCCCTGAAACTAGCATAGCACGTGCCAGGAAGCCTTCTCAAAAGGAAATTAATCTTCCGACTTCCAACCATCCATTTTCAGGTGCTATGTTAGTTTCAAGAAGGTACTTTCTCACAGGGTCAAAGGGTATTTGGAGCACTAGGGATATATAACTATGTATCGGTGTTTGAAATTAGGAAGTCCATACCTAGAACATGATTTTCAGGTCACTACCGGTCACGGTTTCCGCCCAGAAAGCCTTTCTGTTCATTTATGTTTCATCTCTATGAATGACCGAGTGCAGATGTCCAGTCATCATACCATACGAGTACTGTTGAATATCTTCAGAAATCTACTTAGCCATGATCTTTCCCAACTCCATCCCCGCCAAAATTTAGTGAGAGATAATTTCCGCGATAGGTTGAACCTGAACAAGTTTTCTCAAAGATTTCCCAATCATCAAACCAACCAAACGACTCTGCCCAAATCCATCGTTTCCGCCTGCAGGCTTTTGGCCACCAACAATGGATCCTCCAGTGCCGCCCGATCCACAACGGGAGGACTTCCCGCACTGGAGCTGGACCAGCGGAGGAAACGAAAACGACATGTGGCCATGACATGACGGCCAGCGGGTTCAGGGCAGCAAGGATAGATAGAACACGGTGTGAAGCAAGGAATCCCTGCATAATCTGTCTCCTGAATGTCTACCCGAATCCGACTCCTGTATATGCAAGAATAATTCAGATATATACATAAATCATACCGGAAGAGTTGTCTACATATCTCAAATTTTCTCAACTTATGAGGCGTTTCACCATTCACCCATTTCCCATGTCATTACTCGGCATTTCATTTTCGAAATCGCAGCATCATGGGAAATGCTATTTTCGGGTGTTGCAAGTTTGGTTTTCTAAATGGATTCCAGCCAACCTTTGTTTTTGTGGCCCAAATGACATCTATTTTTGAAGGACCCTCCAAAAGAATCCCTTTTCCAATCATAACAAGGGTCATTTGGGTTCCAGGTATATAATAGTTAATTTTAAAGAAGATTAAAAAACAGTTGCTAAGCATGAATCCTTACCTAAAAATAGGATGATATATCAAAAAAAATCAACACGGATCTTCCCTGCCATACAACATTTCATCATCCTGTGGGTTTTTTGAAAGGGATGAAAGGTCTCATTTGTCAACTCCTGTAGAATTCAAATATTAATAAATGTCGTTTGTTTGGGGTGGTGATTATATTAAACATCACACTTTTTCGGGTAGCTAAGGCTGAACATCCTAGAAGCTCTGGTCTCAAGTTTGGAGGTCGCAAACCCACTGAAGTGGCAGGTTCTCCTTTGCAGCTGGATGTCTTGAAACGATTTTTGTGTTCAAGTCATACAAGTGAGCAACAAAACCAAATGAATTTGTGAGATTTCCATAGAAATCCTGTTTCGTTCTCAGAAAGATGCTCTCCAAAAAAAACACCAATAAAATCTAGGCTTCAACTAACATCAACTGGACACTTGCGAAAACGTTTTAGGTTTTGGTGCAGAAATTCTGTGTTCGTCAGCTGTATTTTCGTTCAGTACTGATCCTGGAGCATGAAAACACAGCTATGCAGAAGGCGATCCATGGAGACTTTTTCGTGCTTGAAGGGTCGGAGGGGGGCTTGGGTGATTTTGGAACCAGAAAATTCCCACTTGGAAACATAGGAAAGTAGCATTTGTTTAGGCTGTTGTGGCGGGTTTTAGGAGTCAAAATTGATGGAAGTCAACAGCAACTTGTTTTCCTGGCAACTCGGAACAACTCTGATTGAGGACTCGTGAGCAGCTACTTTCGAATAAGGGAAGTCCATAAAAATGATGCTTGGTCTATAAGATGTATAGATTCACTGTTAAAAAAAGAAACTGAAGAAGCACAGAGCCCTTTACTTACTTGCCCAAATTCCCTTCAAAAATATATATAGATAATAGATATAGTAAGCTCGTGTAGAAAAAACGCAAAATGTAGATTCACTGTTCATTGACTATACGGAAAGGCCTTGGCCTGTATACCTCCAATAAGAGATAAGATGTCCGCTTCCTGTAGAAAATTCCAGCACTTTGGGGGTTTTCAGAGCATCGAATTTTTCTTTGGGAGGCAAAGATAGGGTTGGGTGGGCATGCGGCCTGCTCATGAATGCTGATTTCCTGGCCAGAAAAGACAACAGTTTCATACCTTGTGAGACAGTAACCTGATATAAATCTTGACATAGTTTTCTTATCCAAGGGGAAGATTCAGTGGCCCAAAAATAGACCAGCCAGTCTGGTCAAAATTGGTCCAACAGTCCAACTATATGACCACCGAATGCCCAACGCCCTTACCGATACCCTCCCGGAGTTTAACATAGCCACTGAAAAGTTACCCAACCCCAATAGGAAAGTAGTCTTATAACCACCATTTTCCAGGGGTGAGCTGTTAAACTTCGGGGGTGTACTTTAAAAATCTCCAACTTGTTCGAACACTTCCTCTACTTGTTGCTTGCTCTACTTCCCATCAGAGTTGGGCTCTGCGTATATCATACTCATGGCCAAGCTTGGGCAGATCATATACGAAGTGCTAAAAAAAAATCACCCAAAGTCATGAAGCCTCCCCCCAACCAAGCTTTCAAAAAACTTCAGAAATTGAAACAGTTTAACAGTTGAAACTCCCTGGCTGGTTTTTTTGCATTCTTCCATAGCTGTCACTGGAAGTCAAAGACCATCAAAAGAATAGAGTCCCGTGGAATTGTTGATTATCAAGCCCTACTAAAACAATAGTCTTTCCGAAAGAAAACATTCAAAAAATAGTCGACTTGGACTTCCAGGGTATATATGATGGGTGTTTCCTTAAATGGTGGGTTTCCCCAAAACACCCCAAAATGATCGTAGGAAAACCCATGGTTTTGGGGCAAACCCGCCATTTTAGGAAACCCCCATATACATCTTGGCTTTTGAGCTGGCGAAATTTCTTGCAAACCACCGCGACATTCCCGCCTCTCGCAACTTGGTTTCGGCCTCGCTGTGGCGAAGCTTCATCTCCTCGTGGGACTTGATGGGTTGGTTGGATGGGTTGCCGTGAAAAATCCTCCCACCGAAAACGAACGGCGGGTAAGAGCCCCAAAATGATGGATTTTTGGGAAAGGTGGACACCTTTAAAACATGGCCACTTTTGGCATCAATTCGTTAGATTTCTGGGGTGTAAACTGTTAGCATTGAAGGAAAACAGCTCCGAGAATCGCATAATACAAGATGGGCATAAATGGGGAGTTACGAGGCCCCTATAAATGGCCGAAAATAAATTGGGTACACTGCAGTTATCACAGTAACCCCCCGATTTTTTGTGGAGTTACAAAACCCTATTTATAGCTGGGTTTTTGGGCCCAATTTGCAACATGTGAATACAGTAACGGGTTATATCCTGGCTACTCATGAAATTTTGGATCAATCGTCCTTGGATGATTGAAAACTGCAATTTCTTTTCGGAATGTTCCTTGGGAGTTAGATGTATATTTCTAGATACGCCAAAAAAATAGATACATACGGTTGATGGGAACACCACTTGGGATGCCCCATTTCAGGTCTTGATAATGGTATGAAACCAACATCTTGGGGGGTATCCTAAGTGGTGCAGGATTTTTTGCCTCAACAGTATGTCAGTTGCAAAGCTTTTTGTTTTGACTACTAAATGGAAGCCTGGTGAAGTACGCCTCTTATTGTGGTGATAAAAGATACCGTGAGAATGCGCTACTTATTTTTTCCATGTCCTTGGCCATCCAGTCAACATATGGTGGCTTCTTTTCCCTTCAAAAACTTGCAATCATGCAAAACGAAGACCAACACCAACTCCCAAAAAGTCCCACCCCAACCAGGAATTTTTAACAACCATCCACCATCCTCCCTGAAGAAGGCTAGCTGTTAAGACCTTGAATTTCTTTAAAATCAAACTACTAGAAATAGCAAACAACTCCCATCTCCTGATGCTTTGCAGAATGTTCTGCCAGGGCACCCTAGCAGCTGTGGCTCAACATGTCATATTGACCTCCCCCACAAATTCCGGAAATTCTTTGGCAATTTTGATAGCCTAAGCTACCATCTATCAGGTTTGTTTGTTCCGTGCCATGACATCACACACAAGTTCACCCTCCAACTGGATAGTGAATGTCGAGGTGTAAATTGCACGTATTGAATCTCCATGTTTCCTGATGGATCATGGATGAAAACTCTTCAACATCCAGATCAATTTCCTAGTTGGTCGTTTCAATCCATTTGAAAAATATGCTCGTCAAATGGGATCATCTCACCAACAATCGGGATATAAAAAATAGTTGCAACCACCACCTAGAAATCTTTATGGCATTCCATTATACTGACTGCTTCATAGGGATCCTTTATGGCTTCACTCTGTGGTATAATTCCAAAAAAAAAAGACAGCAAATCACCAAGAATCCCAATAAATACCATGGGTACACTGTTAAGGGGTCTTCACCCAATTGTGAATGAAAAACTTTTGAAACCAACCACCACCTATACCTATATAGTTTTTCTATGTCACACCATCGGTCAAGGAAAACACCCCTACCGAAAACCACCCACCACCACTGGACGATTCCCACGCCGCCTGGATTTTTTGGAGCGCTGCTACGATGCGTTCTTCCTGCGCACTGATCTTCTCCAATTGCCCTTCCTGGATGGGACGACGTGGAGGGACGTCCCACGTTTCAAGGATGGGTCCCGAAAGGATGGTATCAAAGAAAACCCAGGAAGCTGTTTAAACACCCCCCTGTTTGGAGCCTCTTAAACAGGGATATACCGGGATATACCCAATAAACACCCACATGATATAAGGTGTATAAGGGGCCCCCATCCCAAGGGTTACCATCATTTTCCCTATGATAAATGTGTGCGTGTGGCAAATAACAACCCCTAAGGTGTGAGGATCACAAAATGGTGGTTGAGAAACCTTCTTGGCAAAAACAGATCGTTATTTTAACTGTTGTTTTTGAGAGAAGGGGTGTGGCAAGGAATCTTAATCAAGAATCTATACAAGGCTCTTGTGGGTAAATGCATATATGCCTGGTATATGCATTATATATAGTGTAAAAATCCGTTGATATCTTTTTTGATGTTTTTAAGATCGTTCCTGGGATTACGTGATGAAGCGCAATCTATAGTTATCGCAAAAAATCGAAGATCACCCCAACTAACCCCAGACATTTGTTGGCTTGTCTTCAAGGTAGTTCATCGAAACTTTGAGGATCATACACCTGCCCTGGTTAATAGGAAATGTAGGATAATCAATTTGTATATATTGATATATATCTAATATATTACATATGTTATGTCTAGGTATAGCTAGTCTAAGCTAAAAAATTGAATCATTGCGAGATAGTCTATCGTTAGGATGCTTGTAACGGGAATTGCAGAAAGCCCACATCAGGCGAGAAAGAACTTGGTACGGTGGAACATGGTGACAAAACTTGTTTGGAAACGAAATGATGTGCACCGCCACTCTTCAGACATCGGCTTTTGTTGCCTTTGACAGTTTGGCCTTTTGTCGGGGCAAAGCATTTGAAAAAAATCTTTGAAGTAGCCAAGACTCTTGGCAAAACCGACAGCCAAGCCTATTTAATGGATGGTTGAGCCATCTGAAAATATGTGCTTCAACTAGAAATTTCATCTTCCCCAATCTTCAGGGTGAACATTCACATATTGGATACCACCAACCTAGACATCTACAAAAAAGAGGTGTGCCATTTCGCAACGGCGTCAATGAATCCCGTCTCCTCCACAAACAGACAAGTCGACAAGTCCCAACAAAGATATGAAACATCATACGTTCTGGGACCTTCAAAATTCGGGATGTCTCAAATATCTTCGCACCGTCAATTCATACCATAAATAATTGAATCCCATAACAATACAATAATAGCATACACAATATATATATATATATATATCACACAAAAATCTTGAACCACTTCACCGTAGTTTTTGATCATTCCATGCATCAAAACCGTTTCACCCAAAGTTCATGTAAACGAGATGCTCGAACATCCAACTGATCTCGCCAGATGCACCTCATTTGACCCCAAAATCTCTGAGAGATTTCCTGGATTTTTGTTTGCATCCGAACTTTGGATGAATTTTGGGCAAAAAAAATCTACCTGAAACTAACATAGCTGGCTGGAAAATCCACCATTTTGATGGTATTTACCAGGATTTCGATGGGGATTTTCATGGGCGAACTGTTAGTTTCAGGGAGGGTACCTACTTGGTGGTTTTTTCCAACCCATCTGAAAAAATATGCAAAAGTCAAATTGGGAATCATTTCCCTAAATAGTGGTGAAATAAAAAATGTTTCAAACCACAACCTAGCTACCTTTTAAAAGTTTTTTTACAAAAAAAAGGAATGATGCCTTGAAATGTTCATCCAAAGTCAGATTTTCAGATTTTTGCTGGAGAAAAAAAACACCACCCAAAAGTGGCAGCAACACTATCTAATTATCTAACTAACAATCATGATTCTCGTAGTGTAGTTGGTAGTGAGGTTGGTAGGGAGGTGTTCCACTGAAATTGACTCTTTTGAAAGAGGGCACCTATAGGTCTTTGAGAGTTAACAGATTGTATCATAAACCCAGAATCTACTTGATTCATGGCAAGATTGAATAATTCAAATTGGATGACTTATTTCACATCCAAATGTTCCCAACAAAAAAATATCCCTTGAACTTTCCACATCTTTTTGTCGGATCCTTCATTGGTGGTATAACTCATCAGGTACCATGAACCAACCGGCTGTACCATCATTGGGCTTTCGTACCGATGGGACCTGCCAGCTGGTCACAGCTGCTCCCGAGGTGTTCTATTGGTGGTGATCTTCCGGGTAAACCAGTGGATCATGGAGGTTTAAAAATGGATTCCCAAAGTATTTGCACGGTTGTGAACCAGTGTTTTGGCAACCCCCAAAACAATGGTATAAAGTTCATGGTTGGTTTTGTGTTGGGGGTTGGAAAAATCATCAAAACTCAGAATGGCGAGTGGAACCAACTCGGCAAATAACAACAAAAGTGTCCAAATTCGTTGAAACATCCGAAAAAAAAAAAAGTTCCTTCCAAAAAAAAAAACACCATGTAGAGTGAGTTTGGAGCTTCGTAACTTGCTATTTGCACCTTAAGGGTTTTTTGCATGAATGTCGCCCTGAAACACCCCAAACAGGGATGATGTTTGAACACATTTCCAATTTGGAGACCACAAAACCCTTGCCATACGTATTGAAATCAATAACTCACCGCGAAATCATTCAGGGTTCCATGGCGTGCGAGAAACCCCCCCAAAGAGTCGCGACCCGGACTGCTCCTCATGAATGCTCATCCTGATAAAGCCATTGGGACTCACTTACTAGCCTCAAAATATTCTTCCAAAAAATGGAAAAAGAATCATTCTGTATCTTTACCAACTTACAAAAATACATCGTATTTTCTCATTCTACATGGCCATCCAAACTACTCCCAAAAAACAACACAGCCCTAAGCCAGGTTCAAGGTTACCAAACAAAACAAAAAACACAGATGAGCAACGTTTAAAACCCTCATGACATTCCATTGTACTGATTGGTTGATAGGGATCGTTATAATGACTTATCACAATCCCTATAGAACTGGACACTATCATCCCCTATATACAGCAAACAACTAGGGTTTTGGTCACCGCTCAGATGAGAATTCACCGAGTGCACGGACCCAGGCAACGACTGTTCAGCGGTTTCCGCCTGGCTGGAAACAAAAAAACTCACCGGAGGACGTTGGATGTGGAAAACTCCCGGATGAATTTTCGCATCCAACGAAACAAAAACACAAAAAAAACTCCAGATATGTTGCACCATTACGTACAGTAATTGTTTTTTACCGAAAAAAACGTTGCGTTCTGCTCGTTGTTGTGTTTTGTTGGTTGTTCTATCACTTTTTTTAAGGGGATTTCTCCGGGGACCCCCAAAGAGTGGGAACCCCCTTCCCATACTTTTTTGCAATTCTTATCGGAGCGGTACGATACGTTGTGTGGGATTGGGGGGTCCCGCTATTGTTGAGTCGCAAACCTTGACATTCGTCAAAATTGGGTGTCTTTTTCCCCACAAATCCAAGCGATGAATTGCACCTCAAATCGGAACCGTTTTCCCTTGGTTTAATCGCCAGTTGAGGGCTCGTTAGGTTGAATTTCTCTTACCTTGAAGACATAGTTTACCATCTTTTTAGGCAACTGGACGGCTGGTTTGGGGGGAAAGTTTGATTTTAACAGCAAAGGCTGTTTTCCAGGTCCCTAAAATTTCTTGAAACAACTTTCCGCCTTTTTTCCTTCAACATCCCACAATCTCTACAGCCGAACAAAAAAAAATAACATCTCATTCGACACCAGCTAGTCACTAGTCCCACGCCTACGCCTGGTCCCTTTCAACACACGGTCTTTTGGGTCATCTTTTCACGCACTTGTTTTTTTTTGGGCTGTTTGGCTGCCAGCTCGAAAGCATCTCCCGGATGCTAATCTAAAGATTCTCCAAAGTGTCCATGGTGATGTCATGGATCAAGGGAAAGAATTTCACCACCTTCGCAGAACGAAGCAACCGAGGAATTGCATGGGGGACACGCCAGTGATGCAAAAATAAATCTCGGGGTGAAAAAAAATACACACACCACTCTCGCTTCCAAAAAAAATCCAAAGCGTTTGGTTTTTGTTCATAGTATCATCCTTTGTGGTTCAGATTTCGGTTCAAAGGGATCTGATCTGGGTTTTACATGGTTTTACATTTTGTGGTCCAAAAAAGGCCGTACTAAAAAATACCCACTAAAAGGATTTAATGGGATTTGAAATATGAAAGCTCGCCATCATGCCAATCACTTCCCACTTCCCACTTCATATAGGTAGCTACTCAGCAATGGGTGGTTCGACTCAGAAACTCCGGATCAGGATCAGGGGAAAATCAGGGGAAAATTTTAAGTGAGAAACAGGGTTGAAGAGGAGTTGTTGCTGTTTTTGTGTTGGGATAGTTAAGAGAAAAAACACCTTGGAATCCTTTGAAGCTGGTTTATGTCGTATTCCTTCTCTTGTTGACCAACCTACAATTCCAAGTATGAACATGTTTTCAACAAATATGGATGCGCCATAATCGTAAAAACACCCACTTATCCAGATCCCGGGTGATGAAAGGTAGGGTTTATGATTAGAAAAAAGTCCAAACAATTTCTTGTTCCGTATTTTCATTGCCAAAACTTTTGTAAGAATAACATTTGTTCCATGAATTTATCAACATTTTGACCTACAAACGGCGAAAGGACTTCCAAACACCACCAAGTGGGGGTCGTCCAACTACCGGCCCTCTCCCAAAAAGGGTGCTTCAAGATCCATTTAAAAAAATGGGTTCAAAAAATCGACTCCACCTTTTTCAGCATATGTTTTGAGGCATGTCAAAACATGTCAAAACATCATTGCTTCACCAACTTCGTAAACCTGAAAAAAGATATTAAGAAATGAGCTGGGTTTTTTGAGCAAAATCTCAAAAACCAAGGTGCATCACTTTTTTTTGTTTGCTGCAGGAACACCTTCCAACCTCCCTTCACCAAACTGCTGAGTTGTTGTTGCACCTGGTGATGTTTCCTGCGGTCCTACGGGAAGTTTGAAATGTCATGTTGTGAGGGTTCCTCCACTCAACCACCTTCGGTAGGTGAAATTCCATCATGATGAATATCACTCAAAAACTCACCCATACTGTTGATGGAGGAAATCCTGCACCAGTTGATATGGAGAAACTACCATTCTTTACAGGGTTTTATACATCTCAGGTGGTGCAGGATTTCTTCCATCAACAGTATGAAGCAGTACAGCTCTTTGCGAAATAATACCAAGGATACAGCGTAAAGGAGTTTGAAAAAATGCATAAGGTTCTACCGGCTAAACCAATGGATATGTCTTTCTATATATATATATATGTATAGAATTTGCTGTCTAAGTTTGTTGGTGTTGTATTCTCTGATTTATTCATGCAACTGAAATTCTACTTGGAATGTTCCTAAAAAAGAAAAAAAACCCAACAAATTAAGCCTTTGTTTATGACCATTAAAAATGTGTCAATGATAATCTGGGGGTGTTGACCTGGAAAATAGGTGTTTTTTGGCCGAGTTATGGCTCAACAAACTTTGTTGAGCTATCTATATCAAATTCCGCATCAAAAGTGAACCCATGAACCCATGACTGGAACTCACATCTTCTCAAAAGGGCTTCCAAGAAAAGCGGCAGCATGACCTACGGTACGGTTGAATGTTTTCAGAAATACAATACAGTGGCACCCAAGGATCATAGGATCATACGGTTGGTGGAAGAAATCCTGCACCAGTTGATATGGTAGTTTAACTACCATTATTTACAGGGTTTTATACATCCCAAGTGGGTGCTTGCCGGATTTCTGAACCATCAACAGTAGGATCAGATCCCCATCTGCGGTTTGATAAGCTGAGAATTGCAGGAACCCATAGGGTCCATGATGGATCCATGATAATCAACTAAGTGTGGGTAGATATACCAGACATGGATCCTATGGGATAGAAACTGGCCTTACAGGAAACCTCATGAAAGGATACCTCCGATCTGTTTGGGTTACTCTTGAAGGCATGGGAGGTTTTCCAAGTCTTTCAAAACCCTCAAACGTTGGTCAAATGCATGCTACATTCCACCACCATTACATAAAACCTAAGCATCAAACTTAACGGGGTTTATCTGTAAAAACTTCCATATATGCGTTGGCCACTTTCAAGTTGGGTGTATCCCCCAGCAATCATTGCCCACTTTCGAAGATTAACAGGATCGAAAAAACAAAAAAACTGATCATTTCTGCTTGAATAAAACGGCAGTTACCAGGAAACCATCATCACGGCCTACCCTGTTAAGCATGGAAAAACCAAGAAAAGTCATGGCATTCAATCTATAGAGATCTTTAAAAAAAACACGTCTTTTGTTGGGCAACTGGTTACAGCCTGTCCATTTGGTAAATGCTGAAAAAACACAACTCTGCAACTCGTCCTCGCATGCGCGCAGCACCGCCGCTGAGGCAAGGAAGGTGGCACCGTACTCCAACAAATGCAATGCATGTTGCCATTGAGCTGCATCTGCTAGGCTTAGAAGTACCTGGGATGATAATGCACGATGATGGTGATCATGATGATGATGATGGTGATCATGATGATGATCATGATGATGATTACGCGGATGCCACCGTGTTTATTGGCTTATTTGCCATCGCTTCATTGCCCTACATATTCACTTTTCAGCAAATTTCCCAGAATCTACCTGTATATTCTTGTCAGTCAATTGATAAATCCCCGAGTCATTTTTAGTATTTCTCAAGGGGCATTCTTGGGATTGTCAAAAAAACACCAACAAGTGATTCTGCCAACTAACCTTTCCGATAAGGATTCTGAGGGCCAAATGCGGCCACATACATTGAGCATCTCTACATGTTTCCATTGCGACATTTTGATTTAGAGCATATTCACAGGTTCCAAGAAATCCTACTTCTTCACTCATGTGCCTGTATAGAACCGATACGGGTACGTGTACATACATTATATTGTTGAGTGTGCAAACATCATGTCTTCATAAGGGCCCAGTCATGTTGTAATGCATCAAAAGCAGGTTCAATGTTGATCTTAATTTCCATTTGCTGCTTTCAATTCTGTTTCATACAAACTACAAAAAAATCACCAAGCAAAAAAAAAAACATACCCTCTAGGG
This sequence comes from Breviolum minutum Mf 1.05b.01, assembly GCA_000507305.1. Lineage (NCBI taxonomy): Eukaryota > Dinophyceae > Suessiales > Symbiodiniaceae > Breviolum > Breviolum minutum. The sequence goes on along the minus strand of DF244521.1, from coordinate 10,042 downwards.
AAGAAACATATCCCACCTTGGAAAAAGGACAAGTATCTTCAAAAGAAAATATATTAGTTCCCCGGAGGGTACTGTACATCTTTTTTAAAAAAAACATGTCCCCCTCACCACCATTCCCAACATCCTGCCATCCCCATGGCTTCAAACCTTCAGTTTCATCCCCCAAGGTACGGAAGTCCGTGCCACCACATCAGCTTGAAGCTGACGATGTGTTAAGGCACCTTCACTTGGAGGATGGGGCTCTCAGATATCCTAAGTAGGATCACCCCATTTATAAGCCACGAAACGGCTGGAAAGGGTCCCACAACCCTATCCTTAGGGGATCAAAACTAACCATGGTTAGTTAATCACTTGCAAGTCCTGGGATGATCCTCTAGGCACAGGTGGTCGTTGGTTTTGGGTGCCACCGAAGTCACAAAAATTCATGATACATTTTTGTTAAGGAAGCGTTTAGGGTGCAGGGTGTAAGGTTTTCCAAAGACAAAAATGTTGGGAGGGGGAATATCTGTCGGATGATTGGATCAAGAAGGTGATTAGTGATTGCAAGCTCACCTTTTTACTGTGACAAAAGAAAACAAACGTAGCAAAAGAAAATCAACGAACATCTCAGCAAAAGGAAAAAAAACACTAACCTTTCCTGACCTACCTTCCCAGAACATCCACAATTTAGGGACTTACTCACCCGAAGAACAAATAACATGCAACTCCAAAAAAAACGAAAAGAAGAAGATGTCTTCCCAAAACTTCCATTCTTTCGTTTCCGAGTTCAGTTTTCCGGGTTGTATATATATATATATATGTGTGGTTTATAAGTCTTTGTTTTCTTACATGTTTTGTAAAGGTCTACTTCCCAAAACGTTGGGAAAACCCATTGAAGTTACCCTCAAAAATCACAACCGTTGGATGTCCTTCAACCTTAACCATCCAAACCCCCACCTCCATGCCCCCCTTGGCCTAAGAGTTGCAAGGCCCAATTCCAACCGCAAGGCCCCAAGGCTGAAGCATAAACGACCACCGTTGGAAGGACCTCTTTTGCCGGGCATCGGATCATGAAGGAGGCCACCATTTGTTGTTTGATAACAAAATATATCCCATGCCATCCATGTATGATATATTTACCCACATTTGGCTAAAATTTGTGGTAAATGTAGGTAAATACACCATACATGGATCCTATGGGTATATCAACCCCTGAAGATTCACATTTTGCACATGATTCCCGGGAGGTTTGATTTTGATCATGTTCCTTTCTTTTCATGGGTGATTTGTAGCGTAGGATTCCAGCTGTTGATCTTCCAGGGTGTATCAACCCCAATCACTTAAATCAAACCTTTCTAGTTGGTGGCAGTTTCAACTCAACCCATCTGAAAAATTAAGCGTCAAATTCCATCCATGATTTCCCCCAAGGATAATAGGGTTGGAAATCTCCAGAAATTAATTTTGAAGTTTCACCACCACCCAGCACTTTGTTCCCTTCCAGATCAATGATGTTCCTGCTTTCCATCTACTACCTCAGAATTTTTCAATCAAGATGGCCACGCATACTGCCATTGCCTCTGCTGCAAAGACTGATTGCAATATCTCGAGGCTGCTCCTGAGAATGTACTACGCTTCTTGGGTTCCAGCTGGGGGGGTTTTCGGACATAGGTCGAAACTCTCCTTAAAACCCAGGAATAACAAAACTTGGAGAAAGAAAAGATGGCAAAAAGATTTAAAAAAAACATCACATTGTTGTTTTTTTTGAAAAAAAAAACAAAACATCCGTGTTCTTTTCCACGTCCTTCTTTAAGATGCCAATTCTAGGAAGCAGTTTTTGCTCCCTTTTGCTCCCCTACAATCGACTATATACTCATCCCTCGAGGGCTGCTTCCTTGATTTACAACAAAATCCCTAGTCACTAGTCACAGCTTACAACTGCGGGTAAGTCCTAGCCTTCCACTTGGGGATCCCCTTGTTGCGAAGAGCCCAGTGAACTCTATAAATCACCCTAGTTGCTAGTGGGTTCAATGATGAGTACTTTTGTTGCATCCAATGTATGCCAAGATAATGTTGCCCTCAACACTGCGCTCATTCAAAACGCCTTTGTTGGGCTTCACCATGTTGAGATATCCAAGAAAAAATCCTTGGGATATCTGTATACTGTATGGATATAGTGTACATGTAATATTGCATATATGGTTAAAGAATAGAAGACACCTGAATATGACAGGATTCCAAAACTCTCTACATCTATTTTTTGTTATCATATACACTCCCTAAAACTAAGGTAGCCCGGTAGCCCCTAAAAAATGCTGGGTGTTCCAAGTTCGGTTCATCTCCTTTTTCCCAGGGGGAACCCCTGTGTTTTTTTGGGATGAAAAGGTGAGTTTCAAGGGAAAATACCCCCAAAAAAGTTTAACATAGCCCCTGAAAAATGGTGGTTGGAAGACTAGTTTCCTATTGGGAATGTTAAACTTCGGGAAGGTAACCCTCAGATAATCAGGGTCCCAAAAAAATCTCTCCTCCAGGCTTTCATCAACTCAAAGACCGCCAGGGTGGAGCCGAAGGCCACCACATCTATACGAACAACAGCCTTTTCCCCGAAGATTTCGCGGTTGTAAATCCCCTGGAAGATTAACGGTTGGGTTCCATGTCCTTCCCTGGAGGTGGATGGTTCAGATCATTTTCCTTTCTTTTCATGGGTGACGGCTGTATATTCCAGCCGCCAATCTTCCAGGGTGTAAGTTGTCCTACTTGGAGGATAGGACTTGGCATAGGTGGTGGTGGATATAACCATGCTGATTGTGTCCGTCCCCTTTTCAGTAAGGTTGTAAAAAAGCCCTCTTCCGAATGGCCGTTTCATGGCTTTTCATGGCTTTCAGACATTTATGGGAAAAAAAATCACATTAAAGTCTCCACAAAGTTACAGATTCATGAAAGTTTTACGTTTTATGTCAATTATAATTATACATATGTATATATATATATATATATTCATACCCCCCTCCACTGTAAGGCTTGATTTTTTTGCATGTGCGATGCATGCAAAAAATTGAGTGGAGTAACTTGAGCTTCCTCCTTCCAGAAATGCCCAGAAAAAACAAAGAGAAAAGTGGATTCCGTGAAGGTTCGGAAGTTTCTAACAAATCGCTCCTGGAAAAATGATGGTTGGAATACTAGATTTTTTGTTTCCTTTTTTGGGTTTTGGCCTATTTTCAGGGGTGAGCTGTTTTGGTTCAGGGAGTTGTATACCCACCTGGAAAGTAGATGGCCCATGCCCGAAAACAAATCTACCACCTTTTCGGAGTGGCGATCGCCATCGACGGACTCACTACGGTGTAATGGATCGTTGTTTTACCCGGTGACCCAGTCTTCCAGGGTTTCAGGGTTTTGGCAACCCCCAACTTATACAGGAAGTTGCATAATTTTCCCCATTGAAAGGGAATGAATTTCAATCAACAACAAACACGGGGGCTAAATATGGTTGTAAGCTATAACCCAACTTACCAAATACTGACTATCATGAGCCATGATAGAAGTGAAATAAATCCCTTGTTCCAAGTGGCTTGTAAAGCAGTTTGGATTTGCCCCTCCACTTACAACAGGTTTTGGCCCGGCTCCATACAAGAATCATGCGGAATGCCTGCCAAAAAATAGTGAAATGCAATCCTACGAATCCTTTAAAAACCTCGCTTGCAGTGAGGTCAATCCACTTTGAAACCGTTCCAAAATCACTTCCAGTTGAAGACTCATTAAACTGTTTTTTGTTGGATGACCCATCCAACAAGCTTTGCAACGTGAATGAGTCCCCACATGCATGTGGAAAAACGACACTAATAAACTTAATAAACCAAAAAAATCTATAGCAAAAAAAATACACAAAGGCATATGTTTTACGAAAAGAAACCCTCAAAATCCATTTTAAAAAAATCTGACCTCTATATTTCTCCCTTTTGAGGTTGATATACACCCCTGAAAATTAACATGTCCCCAAAAAAGGGACTATTTCAATAGGAAATACATCTTCCAACCATCATTTTTCAGGGGATATGTTAGTTTTCAGGGGGGTATATGGGTGTGTATATATATATATATGGCAGAACTCCACCGCCATTAAAAACCGGGAAAATACAGGACACAAATCAAGGGTTGACAAGAAAAGAGATGTAGGTGTAGATAGATGGAGAGAGATGTAGGTGTAGATATGGTGGTGATGTATGATCACCTTGAAAATCGACATGTCACCATTTTCAAAAGGATGGTCCAACTCCTTTTGGATACTGATATCTACACTCTTTGTTCAAAAACTATGAAACTTGTAAGCCAATAAAGAGGTATTTAACAAAACAGGACTTCCAGGGTGTAATATTCATCTAGTTGGTGGTTTCAACCCACTCCTCAGGTTGAAAAATACGCTCGTCAAATTGGATCATTTCCCCACGAATTGGGGTAAAAATAAAAAATGCTTGATGTGTATATAAACCCCTACGGAATTGGGTTGATGAGTTTATCACTTTGGAAATCATGGGAGTTTAGACCCGATAGCCTAAAAACTCCTCCTATCATTCAACCCTTCACGGCCAAACCGGGGCCTTCATTCAACAGCCACTTGGAGGATCATCCCATGACGGACGTAAGTGGTTATTCACCATGGTGATCGTTTTCGTCCCCTAAGGATCGGGTTGTGGGACCCCTTCCAAATGGGCGTTTCATGGCTTATAAATGGGGGTTACTAACCACTTACGATACCTGGGATGATCCTCCAAGGCATGGCATATTTTCCCCCAATGCCAGGGTCCAGTTTTTTCTCGCCTCCGACATTTCATTCAACAACTCGGATGTGAAGGTCCACTGACTGCCCTGAGAACATGCCATCATCACAGAACTGTACCTTAGGTTGGAAAGGTCCATGTCCCGGTATTCGGAAGTTAGTTTTCTTAATGGTTCGTAAGTGAGTTATAACCCCAATATATATCCCATTTATAAGTAGGTGAAATAACCCATTGATCCTAACTTCCAACGGGACATCCAAGTAGGAAGTCCAAAGATTTTTGGAAACCTGGAGGTGTCACCCCGGTTTCGTACCACCCCCCCCCCGCATATGATATATCTTCGAAATTGAGTATTAAGGAATGCCAAGAAAAAGCTTCCTGTTCCAATAAACCGAAGAAAAACATCTTGAAAATGATGGATGAATAGCTCCATGTCTACTAGAACAAACATCAGAATTTTGAAGCCTGCCGTATCTATTTTCAACATTTGCCTCTCCACCATGGTCTGTATTTTTTTTGTACTGCCACGCAACGTCACAGCAGTTGGTGATGGCAACTGAGGAGAACGTAGCAGCCACAGCGCTAGCTGCCATTGACAGCTCCTGTAAGTGTTGTTCAAGGCGTGTTTTTTTCAAACCCCAGGAAGTCCAAACACCAAACTGTTGCGCAGTTTGGTTAGCAGGGAATCCTTTACCATGGATCATCTGATCATCCTAAAGATAAAGCGCCACATCCTGCCACTTTCGTCGACAGAAACAAGTTCAAGGGAAACAGCTCAGAAGCGAAGACATGTTTCATTTCTTCTGGGATTTTGGGTGCCACACCAACAAGAGGTTTGAAAAAAATCACCCCAGTTCCCATGACCAAAACTGCCTGGTTTTTCATGCTGAAAAACGTACCCAGAATCAGGCTTCAGATCACCTTGGTTGTGGAGTACAAGTATAATAACTCTCTGTAGTAAGAACTATATATACTCCTTCAGAAAACGAACATGACACTGAAGATCCGACATGTGGTTGCAAGGATGGCACCACGGAAAGCATACAGCGGATCCGCGCCTTTCACACGTGTCAATGGCGCTGCTCACTGTTGCAATATTGGCTTTAGCACCCAGTGTTCCATCCTGCGCTTTCCGGAAACGCAAGGCTCTGCAAATGGTGCTTAATTCCCCCCACCGCAATTTTTCAGGAAATTCTTCACAATCTTCACCTCACACATCCATCATCCATCCTTTTTTTGGAGGATTAAAATCGAATGCGATGGTGCGTGGACCCATGTGGAACCATGTGTCCGATCCAATAAAGTGAAGTGATGGGAGGAGCTGCCAGGAGTCTCCAGAGTGTCTCATCTTCAGAATCCGAAGGGGTCTGGGGCTTGAGACCTTAAAAGATGGAGTCATGTCTTTTTTAAGATGGAAGTATATGGGGGTTTCCTAAAAATGGTGGGTTTCCCCAACAACCATAAGTTTTCCTACTAAAAATGATCATTTTGGGGTGTTTTGGGGGTACCGCCATTTCAGGAAACACCCATATATAACCTATAAACCGACCAAAGGTAGAGATCCCGACCAAACAGAACTGGTGGACCCATCCCAAGAAGGAAACGATCGTTTGTCTTCCAACCAACCATTTTCAGAAAAAATGTTAGATTTAAGGGGAGACTAATCACTGGCTAATCATTCTAAAAGGGTCTGACCCTCCTTGAACATGGTCAATGTGAACCATCCCTCAACTTGGCAAAGAACCCCACCCAGCCACTACAGTCAATTTTCTACTGGCATCGAGTCCATTCAAAATCACCAAACCTTCAAACCTTACTCCCGCCTTCAGTTGGGGATCTACTAAAAATCTTGACGTCAAGTAGAAGAAACTACCCCAACTAATTATACCTACAGCTTAAGTGATTTTTTTCTGGATTTTAGCATCAACATCTAAAAGCTTGAACCCCCCCCCAAACCCCCAAGGTTTTTTTCATGTCCATCAACCCCTCAACCCCCTTAAACTCTCCTCCATCTCCTCCAATACCGCGATTGCACGGCGCCAAGCCGTGTCACTATCACTTTTGGCACCCAACAACGTTGTGAAGCTGAAAACATCAGGAAGAAAGACACCTCCATGCAGCTGAGGAGACATGACGACAGTTTTGCTGCTCGTTGGACTCAGTCGTCGTCGACTTACCGCCAAAAACCCTATTTTGAAGCCACGAAGAAAAAAAATGCACCGAAACATCGCTCACTAAGGTGATGAAATGCCCGAATGGGTTTCTTTTGTCGGAAAGGATTGAACTCTCGACCGGATGACTGGGTCTTTTTAATGACGATTTTACGATTTTCCTAAGGAAGGTACGAAACAGATCCACGAGGGTGGCTTGTTTTCCACGTTGATTAAGTTCAGCATTCGATCATCTTGATCACGGCTTGGTTTTTGTGGGACGTATTCCATTCCAATGGGTTCAATAGATGATGTATTGAACATCATGGTTGATGGTGGATATATAAGCCTTCAAAACTCGACAAAGAACACACAACAATATCAACCAAATGTCAATGATGCTGACCCTCAAAAACTCTCAAAGGAATTTCAGAACTTCTTGTAAGTGTAACGATCAGTCTCCTAAAAACTCCCCAACAAAGTATGACCATTTCCGTTTAGAATCTTAATTCGGAATCGTAATTTGTTTATTCTAGGCAAATTCGTATGATTCCTAAACCTGAATTAAGGGCTGACACTGGGAGGAATTCCCGTACTATTCACCACCATTTAAGGTGACCAACCGGCGGTTTGGTCGTTATAATTTGCCCAGGTTTATGATCTCCAAGTCACACTGGCGCATCTCTTGGAGAAGATGTGAAGCAGTAAACCATCCAGCATCAGCACTGGCACTGAGGGCACTATTGAAACCTCGGTCCGAGTGTCGTGGATCCCCAAGGGGATCCGCGTCTCAAATCAATATGAGCCACGAAGAAAAAAAAAACTGGGGTCCCTTACTTTTCATTACCCATATATGATCCATGGGACTGGTATATTTAGCCACAGTTCGTTGATTTTTTATGGGAAATGTAGGTAAATACACCATACATCGGTCCTATGGATTATACTGGTTGGTCAATAGGGATTCTTGTAACGGTTTATCAAAATCCCCACATAACTGGGTAGTATAACCCCTTATATACACCAAACAAGCAGGTTTTCTTTCATTGCTCAAATGTCTTCCGCATGGCCAAAATCCTTTTGTTTCTTAAAATGCCGGACTCATGTGTCTGTTCATCCATATGGGCCACATGATTTCCTTCGTGGTGAGTTCCAATCCAACCAAAGGGGTCGATGCTGTCCCTCAAAACGAGTTACCCGGACACCAAACGACAAAAGGGTGCCGGCAATCGTCTTCCAGGCAAACATGTTCAGCAGTTGGTTTGCAAGTAAAGTATATACCTATTGGATCCTATTGGTGAACCTAATAGGGAGGCGCCAAGTCTGGGGGGTTGTCTTCATACATTGAAAGGACAAGATCTATTTCTTGTACTACCATGCCATTTACGAAACACCCACATAGGACTCAAACTAAAGCGTAAGAATCATACATTATGGGTATAAACATATACGCATATCAATTGTACTAGTGAGTTTATGGCTATCCCTCACTATCTTGAAAATGTCCAAGCACTTTGACCATTTTTGGTGAAGTTTAGCTGCTACTTCACCAACCTGCTGGCAGAGCTTTGTGTCAAGTGACTCTATTTTTCCGTAGACAAAAAATCGCCCCAAGCATCCAAGAAGTTTGAAAAAAAGTCCCTTTCAATAGCTTGGAAGCAACTACCACTTCTGCCAAGAAAACGCAATTCATATCTATGTATCATAGTACCTTCTGTCGTTGAATCATTTGAACATTCCAAAAGTCCTTGGAACCGCCAAACTTTCATTTCCCCTGCTTGCCCGCCCGAGCCAACGTTGGTCCGAAGCTGCCACGTGACTGATGTCATTGCTGCTTTGGTCGCGATGACTTTGTCGAAGCACCTCAAAGGACCACGGCCACCGTGCACCAGAACAGCTGCGCAAACTGCTACCTGGAAAAAAGGAAGCAAAACGCAGCGTTAGTGCTCAACGAGTTGAAAACAACTGGGGTGATGGCGATGGATACTAAATATCAAATCTGGTGAAAATATGCTGAGTATTTCTGGTTAATGTATATAATATACTGTATATATATATATCTTTTTTGAATTATCACAGACCCCTCGGCTCTTTCTCACAAAAGCCATCCCGGTTTGCTCCATCTAAGACGTCGTGAAAAGAGGCATTCAAAGCGGCATCATTTTTTAAAGGAATTTTTCGGCAGCAAAACCACCCCAAAAAAACTTAGACTGATTTGGCCCTATGGTAAGAGTCTTTAACCCTAAAGATCCGGTGAAGTTTATCACCTTTCAGCCTTCTGCTTCGTCCAATGAATGAAATCCACGTTTGCACCAAGCAACTGTAGCTCACCACGTCGGGTGTCATGGCCGCTTGCCCTAGGTCTACGGACACCACATGCACGCAACGGTACCACAAATCGGATCGTTGACAGGCAGTCACAACCTTAGAGGGTCTATCAGTCTCACAGGGATGCAAAACTGCTGCAAGATTTTCACATGGATGCTGGACATCAGGCTTTGGGAAATGGTAATTCCTTTCTAAAAGCAACCATTTTTTGGTGAATTCTCTGCAAATTTGCAGGGATTGGTGTAGGAACCCGATGCTTTCAATGAGAAACGATAATTACTCGGGTATCTTCAAAACGATCATTGCAAATAGTTTCTTAAAACCTCAGTATGATCTATTTAATCTATTTGCAATGGGTACGGACACCATCCACGTGTTGCAATTTTTCTCACCACTTCTAGGATACGATATCGATATCTCAAAATGAAATTAACCACTAGCAAAAAACCCGAGCCTAAATAAATGGACTTTTTGTTTCTTGTAGGAAATAAATGGATTTTGGCTGTTTGGACACAAGCATCACCAGTTTATCCCAAATGTTGCAGGTCCTGGTTGAGAAGGAAAAAGAGGACCTCCAATTGTTCACGCGAATTTGTTCCGAAATCTTCAGACTTTACGCAAACCCCCCCCCCCCAATTGTAGAGAATGCAAAGAATGACATCAAGCAACGCAAAAGCCACTGGTGCTGCCAGGGCGTGAGCCATCAACAGATGGGTGATTTGTAGGCAAGGTAAATGTTTTGAAACCTATTCAGCTGGATCAGTTGCCACTGCCTACAACATGTGGACCACACGTACACTGATATATTATATA